>JAFJYG010000086.1:0-95869 GCA_017366145.1 Cadophora sp. M221 | reverse complement strand
GTTGACCCCAACACAGCCAACCCACCAGCCCCAACAGCTCCCTCCATCAAGAACACTCTCTTCCGTCGATTCGTCGTCCTCGCCGCAGTCAAGTGTCTCAAACGGTTATCCTCTAACCACAACGGACCCCTTCTCCTCCCCAACGGCATCTGCATCAAGTACGGAGCTCTACGACATCTCCCCGAAGCGTACACCCTGCAATTTATAGCAGAGAATACATCGATCCCAGTCCCGAAAGTATATTGTGCATTCTCGCGAAATGGACTGGCATATATAGTGATGGAGCGGATTCAAGGACAGATGTTGGGCCAGGGCTGGAGCAATCGGAGTCTGGAGTCACAAACAAGGGTGCTGGAGCAGTTGAAAGGTATGGTCGTTGAGCTTCGTTCTTTGCGGCCCCCAGAGGGGCAGGGCGTGTCGAGTGCTGCCGGTGGACCGATATGGGATTGTCGTCTATATGGGAAGACGATGTGGCATGGACCATTCAAGACGATACATGAGTTCCACAGGCATCTGAGAGGGGGATTTGATGCGGACCCGAAACACTATCAGGATTTCGGTGAGATGATTGCCCTGCAAGATGTGGATTGGGGCTTGCCGGTTTTCACCCACGGTGATCTGAGTAGCTTGAACATTCTTGTCCGTGGCGACAAGATCGTGGGCTTAATTGACTGGGAGACTTCGGGATGGTATCCTAAGTACTGGGAATATACCACGGCGAAGCAGGTGAACCCCAGGAATCCTTTCTGGGAGAAGGAGATCGATAAGTTCCTTGAGCCAATGCCTAAAGAGTTGAGGATGGAAAAGATCCGCCAGAAGTATTTCAATGCTGTGTGAGAGCTATCTATATCAAATGGATAACCGGCTCTCCCGACTCCACAACCTGCGCATTGCCACTACGGTATGGTTTCTTTCTTGGCAAGCAAGTCATAAGTCGCTGCATACTTCACATCGAAGTCGCCACTACCATCCCAGCGATGCTGGGCCTTTTTCTCGCCAACATACCACATCGAAGCGTCCCTCACAGCCTGCCAATCCACTCTATGGGTGCCCAGGGCCTTGTCATCCGCAGCCACTGCCTCGAGCGCCTCATGCACCCAGCTCACACAGTTCCAATCTTCCAGTCCCTGTCTGATAGGGACGTTCCTCAGAATATTCACCAGCCGCTCCGTGCTCTCCACTTTGCCAACCATGATGCGGACAAGCAGCATGCTCGTTGCAAGGAGACTTATACTCCTCTCTTCGAAGACCCATGTCGATTGGCCAGGCCCTATCATTTGTTCTTTGGCGTGGTATAGCATGCCTTTCTTGCTTTCGGCTTCTATCTTGGGCCCGACAACCAGTCCCCAGTGGTATCTGTAAGAAGCCGCCCAACGTATCAGCTTGTGCTTGCTTGGATATGTGGTACAGACAATGTCCTGAGTTTAGCTGGTGATATGACTTACTCGTCTTCTCCGCCGGGCATGGTAGCAGCACCGCCACGAGCGTACAGCGCAATGTATAGACGGTCCTTGTTCGACGGCATCGCAACAAGACCCAGCACAATATCTCCCGTACTAGACCGGATCTGGTGCGGTTGATGAAAGGGCGGAGGAGAGAAGAAGAATCGAAGCAAAACACCCTATCTGTCCCAATTTCTGAATATTTGTAATGCGCAAATAGATGAATGTTTGTAATAAAGAAATGCTCAGATGCCCTTTTCAGTCCAGGTCTTTATGTCCACTTTTTTCAATGCCGTTAGATTCCGCATCGAATCGACTTCGAATCGATGATATCTAATTTCTAATCCTTCCTCTATCTGTCCATTCGTCCTTTTCTTAAAGGTATTGGCTCTGTACGCTCCGTTGTGCCCTTCCATTCCTTTCGACCAAGGCGGCGGGCCGCAATCGACTCGACCCGACCGATCCTTCACTTTGCAGTCACTGATAGCCAGCCAAGCTAGTATGTATGTATGTATGTATGTATGTTCAGCGCTTACACGAAACACGAGGTTGTCAAACGACATTCTTCAATTCGTAGCCTACGCCAACAAAGGTTTCAAGCCTAGATAGATGGACCGCTCGTTTGACATTTCATTTCATTTCATCTAATCTGATCCGGTTTAATAATAAATAGGTATACACATGCTGAGGCCCGGCCCGGCCTCGCCAGACCAGCTACAAATGTCTCTCTCGCTCTCTTTCTCTCGCTCTCTTGCCTACTAGTGCATACATACATACGTACATACATACATATAGTGGAACGAGCATATCCCATCCCGGCGGTAAATGATACCAAGTTCACCAACACTATCAACACCATCAGCACTGCACTACAACTACAACCACAACTCAGAATTCGCCATTCATTCATTATTGGCGCAACTCCATCTCACTTCAATTCATTTCATTTTCAAGGTAAAGCTAGAACTAGAACTAGACCGGACTAGATGTACAAGGTATAAACGCAAGTACTGTACTGCAAGTACGCAAAGTAAGGAACGACTAGCTGAACTGACCGATTCAGGCCGAAAAGACTGCTATCTAGAAGCAAATGAAAGGAAAGAAATATATCTGTCTGTCTCTATAATTCTTCATCCTCATCCTCATCCTCGTCCTGGCCCTTGTCTTCATCTTCGTATCTTCGTTATATCTGATCTGATCTCCCCACCTATCCCGCATCTTAATGGTATATCATCATCTCGAATCTCTCGTGTCAAATACGCAACGAAATTCCAAATCATGAAAAGCATCCAACACCCTATCATCCATCCATCCATCCATCTAATCAAAATTCAAAAGACCCCAGGAAGGAGACACCAAAGAGCACCAATCCAAATCCAAATTCAAAATCTAACCCTAAACTCCTTCCCTACACCCCCCTCTTCCCAATCCAACTCCTCCCCTTCCCCTCCCTCAGACTATCCACAATCCTACACTCCCCATGACTCTGACACACCTTACTCCTCCCCAGATTCTTCCAGCGCGGTCCAAACGGCCCATTAACGTAATGGTACTGCCCTACGAAACGCCACTGTCTGTAGTCGCCGAGAGCGTAGAACTTATCACCCCAGTGCCCGCTGAACCACCACCAGCCCATCGGCGCGTCGGGCGTGTTGGCGGCGGGTTGGAGCGCGGATTGCATGTGTGCGAGGGGCAGGTTGTGTGTCCGGAGGCGGGCGGAGAGGGAGGGTTTTAGGGAGAGGGTGTCGGTTGGGGAGAGGGGGTCGAGGTCGGTTATGTTGTTGTTGTTTGGGGTGGATGGATCTGGAGTCGGAGCGAATCTGGCATCGGCGCCGTGGGTGACGGATGTGTTGTAGTGGTATGCCAGGTAATTCTGCGCTGGATCCCAGAGAGGACCGCGATCTGTCACGTCGGCGAGGATGCCGAAGGGGAGGATGTATGGGTGGTTTCCTGGCTGGGCGTACATGGCGTGACTTCCTAGTGCGCTGTATAGAACTGGTCTCCCTTCTCTACCTTTTCCCTTGCCTTTCTCAACGGCTGAGTATGAATATGCCAAGCCGCCTGAATGAGCGGAGAAGAAAACGGCTTTGGGGACACCGTTGTGGAAGCGGATTAGGGAGTGCTCCCAATCACCAATGTGGTTCCCGAAACGGATGTTTAGAACTGTGGTACCTAAGTTGTAGGAGTAGAAGTAGAACCAATAAGCGTCTAGAATACCGGATCCCTTGTCGACGAGGACTAGGACAGCTGGGGCCGGGGAGTAACCGCCTGGTTTCTGAAGAGCGGGAGATCGAGCACGGAGGCCTTCCCGGTAGGTTTCTTTGCTTTGCTTCTTTGGGGGTGCTTGAGCTTGGTAGGTGGGTGGAATTGGAGCGGCGACTTTGTGTTTAGGTCCGTACGGATCGAACCAAGTTTCTAGATCTTCTTCCGAGGGGACAGCACCAGATGAGATTTCCTCGAGAGGAATCTCTTCCACCTTCAACTCCCCATCGTCATCATCGTCATCTTCATCGTCGTCATAGGGAATGGGCTTGTTGTATGCGCTTCCCAACCATTCAGGTCGTTCCTCTACATCATCTTTGCTATGTAGAAAGACGAAAGCTCCTTTCCTCCCTTCGTTCAATAGATGGAGATTGTCGACCGTAGGACGGAAACCAGTAATGTTCAATTCGGTTAGATTGGAGTATGGCATAACATGCGCGAGATGTTCCCTAATATCCGATGGCCAGAATTGTTCTCCCGAGTAGAGATGAACTAGTGGTGCGTGATCGAGGACGAATTGTGGTACTTCTTTCAGAACCCTTGTATCACCATCCCAATCACCTGGTTTCAACCTCTCTCCTTGCCCCGGTATCGTTTCCCACAAATCGCGATCGTCGTCATCGTCCCCTTCCTCTTCCTCGCCTTCTTCTTTCAACACATGTTGCACATCTCTCCCTTGCCTCTTCTTCTCCCTTCTCTTATTCCATGGTCGAACCGCAGGATCTGGATGCCAGTGCGCCAGACCACAGAGACCTATCCAGCGACACGCTTGTCTATCCAACCAATTCTTCGATGTCGCTATCCAGAAGGCATCTTCTCGTGCCTCATCTGGGGCATGTTCGTTCGGATCGAGATGTTTGTGGAGGGCTGTTAGACCGAACCATGATATGACAATAAGGAGGACGGCTAGGCCACCACGGCGTAAGCTCTTCATGGGTATGGTGTTGTTGGATTCCTCGACTTCGTCACTTCACTTCTGTTCAGTGTGTGAAGGCCGAGTATTTCTACAGCTCCTGCTCCGACGTGCCGTGCAGTATTCGAGATCGCACCCTCTTAGTCGCTCACCGTTTCTAACTTGCAGCTCTGGCTCCAGCTCCTGTTCTGTGTATCGTACCGTATTCAAGGTCGTATTCTTCGGTCTGCGGATGTAGATGTAGGAAGCATGCTCATCGACGCCGGCGGAGAGGTGGTATAGGTATGGGAGGTAGATTGATTCGGCGGTAAGGTAGGTATGTAGTGTTGCAGCGAAGGTATTGTCGCAGCGGTACAAAGCAATACCAAAATCAATACCAATATAAATATTCACACACCGTCCAGCGAACGTGGCATCGACACAGTCGACTTGCGATTTGCGCAAAGCAGTGTAGAGCAGAGCGAAGGTAAGCAAGCAAAGTCAAGCGGAAGCGTAAGTGTAGGTTCGAGTAAGGTAGATGGAGTAAGGTGTAAGATGGATCGAATCAACCAGCAAATGACACGACAGTCGAGGTGAAACGGTATGATAGGGTAGTCCCGGCTACAAATACCTATGGCATGGCTGTGATGCGATGTGGTGTTCTCTCTGTTCTCTCGCTGGGAGGATGCTGTTGAGGATGATGCTGATGCTGATAAAGCGGAGCGATGGTCGAATAGCAGTACCTAGGTATGTAGACGAGTCAAGGACCACCAGTTGCCCTGCAAGTCTGTCTGATCTTACTCGAGTCCCGTATGGACGGACAACTCGCCTTCCTCAAGACGCCGGATGTTCCGGTGTAGGTGGTGGAAGGTCAGAGGTAAGAGGGGAGCGAGTGAGGATCCAGCCACCCAACAGCATCAAAGTGAATCCCCATGTGGCATAGTGAGGATAACCCGACCAATGTGACGACGTCTTACCTGCGATAGTCTGGATGTGTCTCCATAGCTGAGCTTAAGAGGTCCGCGAGTGCCGGGGGGTAGGATGGGATGGGATATGCGTATGCTGTGATGTGCTGTGATGTGCTGTGATGTGCTGTGATGTGATGCAAGGAAGTGCTAGAGGATGCGCTGGTCGGATGGGCGTTCTTTGGTCCAGCCCAGGCGTCATGACACGGCGGGATTGGAAACGTGGATGTGTTTCCAGTTGCGCTATGCTATTTGGGTGAGGGAGGTGGTGGTAGGTGGGGTTTCTTATCGATAGGACGGCATATCTGATCTTCTATTATCGTGATAGCGATTTGAACAAACTACATATATATACAGTATATCACCTTCATTCTTTTGCTGCATAATTAAATCCCATAATTGCATATACTTCTCTCTCTTCTTCCTCCTGCGAACACGGAGCAGAGCAGAAAGCTAGTGCGCAGCAAGCAGTCTGTATGCAGCATAGTGCGGTGCTTACTTCTTCCCACTGCATCCCACTGCATGCAGGGAAAGTTGAGGAAAGTGCCGATAGGCGGTCTTGGCAGCTTATCTACAGTATGCGCTATCTGATCCTCAGCCGCTGGTTCCATTTGCCTTGCTGCTATTCTCAGATATACCTGGCTTGTCGCATATATAAGAACATGCCGAATATTCACTCCCACATGACCTGAAGATAGTGAGTGGATTATTCGGCAATATTTTACCGTCCGGCGGCCGGTCTTGACATGACAACAATAACAGGCAGGAGCTTCCATTCAAGGCCAATTACGAGAGAGCGTGGGGAATACACCCATCTATCTGTTTATCTTGTGACAATGGATATAATAAAGCATCACACCCACTCAAAAATTCAAAGATTCAAAACATCGAGATCAACATCCTCTCCCATTGCTTGCTTCGTCCAGCCAGTAAAGCTGACATGCATGAGAGGAAATGCACATGTCGGTGAGAGGTCTTAACGCCACTCACTACCTACAACGGACTGGACCTCTTCAACATCCCAATCTGGCTACCCGACTCGGTAAACACGGCTACCTTATTCTTCCAGCCTTCCCTCCCAAATACCTACTGGTCAGTCAGCCTCCAAAACAATGACTGGACTTGCATGCCGTATTGCTGTACTGTATTGTAGCGATCTGGCGGTCGCTTCTCATGGTAGTGAGTGGTGTGCAGCCCTGTACAGTACGGAGAGAATCCTTTGCGTCGTCGATATCACGGTATGCAGAAGCTTGGAAAGAAAAGGCACAATACGAGGGACTGCGGGGTTATGGCACGGGGTAGATCTATCATTTACAGTAATTCACGAGGTGGTTGGGGAAAGGGTTGGTCGATGAAGCGAGGGAGGGGATTCGGATTCGGATAGGAAGTGTTTCCGGTCTGAGCGAGAGAATTGTTGTGAATGGTTGTTACTAGGGATTCTGTTTATTTTATACTACTGCAAATGTTTCTGTCCATTGCAATTCATTCACTCTATACGTCCATCTGTTTCTATATTTTTCGTTTGGGCGGCAAGGAAGAGTGCGAGTTTGTTCCTGCCAGGTCTCAACACTAGGCTTTGAAACTGCATGTTTTTCTTTTAATTTACCATTCGCTACGTCCATTACATACCTTTTTGCCTATTTAAATAATTGGAATTAATTCAGAATATTGAAGTATGAACAGTCGAGTCTTTCTTCACTGTCATGAGAAAGCTTGTGTCCGAGCTACGCAGTTCGGATTTTGCGTGTGGGGTGGTTGAGCGGCTCACTCGGTCACTGGCTTGTATGCCATCCAATTCATTCCTCCTCAACTCCGAGATCAAAGGGGAGACTTTGTCATATCTTACGACAGTAATTAGCTCTCCTCCTGATTGAAAGTCGAGTTGACCGTGGCAGGCCCAACGACAGCAAGTATGCGGGGAAATATTTTGTCCATCCTTCATAGCAGTCTATGCTATTCAACCCTCCTACAATTCATCTCCTCTATCTATGAAATCCCTCCCTTTCTCACACCAAAGTCTTACCTTTGTCTAACACTAACACTCGTTCACCTAAGTTTCGACTTCTTACCCCCACCTCGTTGATAATTGAAACGCCATATCGATTTTCCATGCTCTCGAAGGCGATATTATACCCAAGGCTTGGATCTTCTCCCTACTATAAGAAAATCCATTCACTGATTCTTCGAAACCATACGCTAATAGATATTCACAGTATGCGAATCATTGAAAGTGAATCAAGATGCAAAAAGCAGCCGCCAACTTTCCCTACCCCTCACAATCATGATATCGCCACTACCAAAAACCTCCAGCCCAGCAAATAGCGACTATAAAGCCCATCACCAGACCTTTCTCCTCTTATGAACTATCTAAAAACACATTTACCCATTAGACGGCAAGAGAAGAAGAGTGTACCACACCGCCAAGCCATCAACCCTCATTAAAAATATTCCTATGTATCACCGCTACAAATGATACAGTCATAAATCCACTAATTTCACCTATGTTTCCCCTTCCCACTCCTACACCACTATCTACTTTCCCCGTAACATAAACTCCAAACAATGGCAACAAAGAAGTCTACGACAGCGCTCGCTCAATCTCTCTGTGAACTCAGGTCCCACAAATTCTAGCCACCTTCGCTTCACACAACTGTAGTATGTATGTCCATCCACTATCTCGCCTTTCCACTCGCCGGAGATTTATACTATGTACTGTACTGTACAGGAAAATAAAACATTCCCTCCCAAACGCCCACGCCATCATTTGAAAGAGCCTCATTCTCCATGAGGCTGATGCGATTCCCTCCTATCTCACACCTCTCTTATGCCCCCCAAGAAAACCTACTCTCCGAATTATCAAAATAGCACGTATTCACTCCCTTACCTCCTTCCCCCTCACCTCATTTCCACCCATCCCCAAATCAAGATAAGATATAAAAAGCCACCCCACTGTACTCCAAGTGAATCTACAAGTGAAGAGATTTCCAGTACTTGAAACTTCAAGGAGTTGAGGTGAGCACGAACAAGTCCCTCTTCGTTGATTTCAGTCGTGTGAGGGCAGATTAACTCTTGTTTTGCCTTGATGTGATATGTATGTTTAAGTGGTTGAAAGTTAGGTTTAAATAAATATTGTACCGTTTGTGTTTATCTACACGACATACCTATTGCCGTCATCTTCCATGAAAGTGGAACTTTTCTCTCTCTTCATATCAAGAGAGAAAACTCTCGTAATTTGACAGTGTTATGAAAATGACAACGATTATAGGTATCTTACATCGGATAAAATCTCTATGAGCTCTGCACATCTCCTCTAGCCTCATTTTCGGACTCCAAGCAGGCAGAAACTCTTCACCTCTACTCTAAACAGATTTTATTTACCTATTAACAATCAAAAAGTCTTTTCTCAAAGCCTTAAACCGGTTCCCTCTCGATCTAAGGCATCTTTGTTGCTGTAATATGATTTACTTAACTTCGTAGCTGATAACATCAAAGCGTGGAGAGGGTATTTAATAGCACTCTACAGCTTGTGGAACCTACACACTCTCTCATTGCAGTAACCCCAGACACTCGACTCTTGAAGGATGATTTCACTCTCCCATGGCGATTTCGAGAATATTTCGTTTTTATCCCAACTCTTAAACAATATTCGTAAGCTCACCGACCATCGAGGCACACACACACACACACACATATATATATATATATATATGCCAGCCACAATCGTCATTTTTCTAGCCAGCACGGAAATGGAAGGTTACTGATGAGGCAATCGGGATATAACCAGGTGGGAGTGAGTGTATGATCTCGTAATGGTGTAGCCCGTGATGATCTTTTTATACCTTTTTTTTCCCCCAGAAAAATTAACACAGGAAAGGAGGCATGGTTCGCAATGAGAGAATAATGGGCTCGTGGGAATACATCGTGGTGAAAATTGCCTGCTATTCCTAGTCCCCGTGACGGCACATTTGAAAATGACGGGAAATGATTTGATGGGAATGAAAAATGGAGAGATTAAATATGTTTATTTTCCAACTTATATAGGATACTGATACACTTTCTCCCCCAGAGAGTTAAAGTCATCTGTCGGTGGAGACTGCTTTGCAAAGTAGGCGTTCACCATCACTGACCAGTTTTGAAATGCTTCCTAATCTTAACTAACAATACTATATTCACCTAATACAATTCCTTTAAATTGACTTTATCTACGTTTAATAAAGTCTTAATGCCTGGAGCTCGGTATCAAAAATTGGGGGTGAGGGGTTTGACAGAAAGAATATTATCTCCAAGATCTTTGGAACCACCGCAGATACGGTTACGAACACTTGATTGGGGGATATAAGGGTTGACCTTGGTCCAGTGCAAAGACTTAGAGCCTTTGATCTACGCCCTTTGTAAACCTGGCTCGACAAGGAAAAAATAGTCATGTAGAGACCGCCAGACCACGAAAGCTGTCTTGACAATCCCCAGTCTTTCAATCTCTAGAACTAGCTTAGGGAGATCCCCCCTCCCCAGCTTCTTTAAAATGATTACTCTCTGCAGCAAAGCTGCTTCAGCTTTCGACATTTTTACTTTGCCGCTGCTTACAGTACCGTCACGATTCTCACTGAGATGCTTTGTTCTCTGCGAAAGAGAATTCTTTAATCAACCATTCAGTCCTGAGAAATCATTTCAACGGCACCTCTGAAAGAAATTAATAACCCCGCTGTTTTCTAACGAAACTAACTCAAAGAATCAGAGCTTCTTTAATCAGAATTAAAGCTTGTTACTAAAACCCTCAACATTTCCCTTGAGTAGAGAGCAATATTCATTTCCCCTTGAACTCTCAAACACAATCTTTCAGTATTAGACATTTTCCACGAAACCCGAAATTCTTTAAGATGGCATCTTCACCAGCTTCACCAGTTGATGAGACGAGCATGGAGCGGGAAGAACCCGTTCACTACTGGTTAGGGAAGCGAGAGAACAAAACATACGAATTCCCCTCTGCTCCAGAAGGATCAGCGGAGCATCCCTATGGACCTCCTATCATATTCGAAGCGCGGGGTATGGGACCTCCAGATATGCGTATCATTGCCATGGGCGTAGAGTATCGTAAGTTGTTACATCTCACTTCTTTGTCCCTCATTCTATTCCTATTCCCACAGCATTCTGTTTCGGCTTCGAGATGGCAACTGTTGAAGCATCTCGACGGTTTATGTGAATGTAGCTAATATAAAGTTTCTTTTAGACGTTCACTCAACACTTATGAGGATGCATATGAACTTCTTCGATGTGTTTCTAGACTCTGCAGACAAAGCCCCTATAGTTGGTGGCCTGTTTCGATATGAATGGGTGACGCTCATCGACCACGACGGTACTTGGTCTGTTGTGTGCAGCAACCCAGACATTGTGAGTATTTCCATCCCTTCTTTTTCCTTCCTGACTCCCTTCGGGATTGAATACGCTTCGGTCCAGATCATGATTTTAATCTCGAGAGTAGAGTTCGATAGAATATCAGAAGGACTTCAGTAGGCTCTGGAAAAGAGGAAATTCGACGTATGGCGAAAAGGCACAACGGTATATATTTGGGTACTTGTTGCGAGCAGTCTATAACCTACCCGTCGCGTTTATCCCCATTTCTCAAGCCTTTCAATTGAAGATACTTACCGATATGGCCGAGTACTATTGCGCATTGCCTTTGATATCGCGATGCGTGGATTCCATCATCAACAGCTCTGGCACCTCAGACTACCAGGACATATTCAACGTGAGTCCCCTCCCAAGCAGGCTCCCCCAACTTCAATTCACCGACGACTAACTAATTCCAGATAAGCGAGATGATGTGTAGTAATTTCCGCCGCAGCGAAACCGTCAGCGCGTTGGTGAACTCGGCGTACAAACTTCGCCATCAAAACCTCTACCACGATCTGCTGATCATCATAGGTGGCGACTGCTCTAACAGGCTCTCCGCCGATCTCTGTCTTGATCATGAAGACATAAAAAAACACATTGATCACGTCAAGAGCAGTCTCAGATTGGAAGTCAAAATCATCGACGACCAGCTTATAAAGTTGATAACCGATCTTAACCTTGAGTATGTAAGACACAAGCTTGAACAGCTAGCAGCTGAAAGGTCGAAGCCAGAAGCCTATGCGCTGCGTCCGAAGCTGTATCGAGAACTGTGGGATATGTACTATACGGCCGGCGCGCCATCAGGCTCGTGGCGTATCTACAACGCCCTTAGATATATTCTGCAGGATGACTTGATCTTCATACACAACAACACTCGTCAACACAAGGCCATGTACAGGAGTGTATTTTGGCGTCACGTTCCACACGATAAACCCTTTTGGTATGTTACTCCTTCCCAAATTACCATCCCCTCACGGTAAAAAAACTCTTGTTAGCCTGAAGCGATGGCTAATTATGATTACTTTCCAGGAAATCAGTGCAAGCCATCCGAATGGTAGTAGAGATTGAGCTGGGAATGATGGAAGAAGAGAATTAAAATATAGAGACTTTTAGATACAATCAATCTGGACATTTTTGGGGGGGGGGGGGTAGAATTAGCAAATTGATAGTTTAATTTCTTACTTCCGGAGTCTTGTCGAACGAGCACACTTGCGAGACAGAAACAGAGACCTTACACTTTACACAAGAGAACTGGGAAATTTATATAGCTGGGAATCCTCGGCAGTAGATATCTATATTATCAAACTAAAAAATACTCGGGGATATTCCCGCTCGCTTAGCGCGAGAATGAGAGTGAACATGACTGACTTTCGAAATTGCAATACATCATTGAGAATTACTGCCCCTGGAAACTCATCCCAAGGGAATATTTTGAAGCCTTATTTTCTGTGGCAGTGATACAGTGACGGTTTGATAAATCAAGACTTTGACACGGGGAAGCCGTTCAAGAAATGCGGGGTAATAACCGAAGCGATGTTGACATAAAAACGCCAAGTGGAGCCTCGGAAGCTTACTTCGTCCTAAGCTTCTGAGCAACCCCTTTAGGCTTCCAAGTGTGAGGGCAAATACGGAGGCACGCTGCTAAAGCAGCAAAGACCGAGGTTCAATTCAGTTGTCTAGACCAGGCACCAAACTCGCTAAATGTTTAGGGGCTGAGATTTTGCGGCGTGACTTTCAACTAATTTATAGTCCTCGTCAGGAACAGCCACTCAGGTACCTCAGAACTGACAGGTTAGTGGCGCCGTAAGTCTAGTTCAGACTTTCTCCCGTCACGCACAGAGAGTCCGCCTCTTGACTAGACAGCTTGTTTAGAAGTAAGCATGCGCTTGATGGACCTAGTAATCGACGGCTCGACCCCCTCACGTACCTTTGTTGAATATAAGCAGTCGCAAATTTCCAGGATCAACTCCGAAAACTTCTACATCTCACCAGAATCAAGATATCCAAGATTAGGCCAAACAGAAATATGCGATCTTTCGTTCTTCTTCCAATGGTAGCCACTATTGTGGCTGCTGAGACTATGGCTACTTGTGCTCGAGATAATTGCTTGAGAGCTGTCATAGCCACTCGTACCAAAGCAGCCTCAGCAGCTTCTACAGACTGCTCATCCTACTTCAAAGGGTAAGATGATTTTATCCAACTTCAACCATACCAAACATTCTCAAAATTACCCCTATACAAAACCGCAACTGCTGACCTTTCCCAGAACAACCTCCCACGCAGTACCAACCTATGCCTCAGCATGTTCTGGGGCAGCCCGATATTCATCAGCTTGCTCCTGTATTGGAGTAACTAAAACCACCGCCTCTCCAACACCAACACCAACAGTCGACTGCAACGCCTTCTACCTCAAAATCCAAGGCGCCACCAACCCCAACATCGTCTACGCCGTCCTCTCCAGCCAAGACGACCAATACATCTCCTCCTTCACCGGCACCACCGCCGAAGCAGCAAAATTCACTCTCACCGCCGACGGATCCCTCGTCAACAATGGCCACATCGCAGGTATGGAGAAAGCCACCAATCTCGGCACTGTCTTCTTCCAAACCAATCCAGCAACGTCTAACCGCGTGACACTTAAATGCACGCGCTCTGCTGCGAATATCCTCAGTTGTGTTGGGAATGCGGCTGCGACGAGTCTGTTCGAGGTTTGTCCTGGGACTTGTGGAAGGCCTCCAAATCCGGCGTTTTGTGGAGGGGTGTCGTTGGGGAATTATGCTGATAATAGTTGTGCCCCTGTTACTTTCCAGACTATTGGCGTCTGCACCTAGAAGGTGAATGTAGATCTGGGTGGCTTTCCAAGGTTGAAACTGGGCAATTTGTTGGCGGGGAACCTGGGGGGTAGCGATCAGCGGCTCAGTATCTCCATAACCGCGGTGGCAATGCAATAGAAAAAGAAGTTTAGATCAAGTTGAAGACAATATCAGCTCTTCATTTCCTCGTGTCGTTAATGTTTTTGAAGTCTCGGAAGGTGTGCGTTGTTGCAACTGGTGATTTGGTATTTGACTGTGCTCTCCGACTACGAATCGTGAGATCCAAGAGATATCGCTCCTAAGAGAAAGTTTGTTGATATTAAATGTTAAATCGAGGTGAGAATAATCGAGCCTCACCACACTGTTGGTTTTTCATGATGGACCCCTACATTCACCTTGGTGTATCAACTAAGCAAAACAGAACACTGTTTCTTCCAATCCCATGCTCATTACTTCGCCATCCATGATACCATGCACATAGCTCTCGCCAATAAGTTCAAACCCATCTCCAACCCTCCTCAACACATATGGACATATCGCTCCAAAAACCACACAAATCAAATCTCCCGCAGCAGCAAACTCTGGAGCCATGCCTGGATACCCTTTGTCGGAAATAAACGGTCGGAAATCATACAAGCATTTCATCGCCATATGATACTTTCTCCAAGCAGCCTTCTTCACCTCGTCTCTATAACCAGAGCGTTCTCCAGAATTTCTATCAATGATCTCCATCAGTCCTGCTTTGGCTTCGGGCTTCGCTCGACGTCGAGAATATTGGTGCCACTGTTGATCGGCGCAAGGAATCCTCCAGAGTGCTTCCTCCCAGAACTGAGGGTCGTCTGAAATTGGTGGTGACTTCTGTTGCGCTAGTTGGCAGCAACTAAAGATCTCACCTAGGAAAGTGTCGAGAGAGAGGTCTAGGAGTGTGTCTGTCTGTTTGGCATTCTCCAATTTCCATGGTGTTCCCACCATCTCGATTGTGTCCACGATGAAGCCAGACATTTTTAACTGTCCTGGCTTGTCGTGAATTGAAACCCGCACTTCGCTCGTTCCGGAGGCAC
This sequence comes from Cadophora sp. M221, assembly GCA_017366145.1. Lineage (NCBI taxonomy): Eukaryota > Fungi > Ascomycota > Leotiomycetes > Helotiales > Ploettnerulaceae > Cadophora > Cadophora sp. M221. The sequence continues at coordinate 81,043 of JAFJYG010000086.1, read as the reverse complement.
TGAAAAGCGGTGTCCAGGGCGGCGCACGGCATTTATACGACCCCAAGGGTTCTGGCAGAGATGAACTGAAGTCTGGAACCCATGTTGGAAGATTAATCTCGCTTTTCAATCGAGATAGAGTCCAAGAGAGAACATCCGTGAATCCATACATCAGCAATACCCTGGCTGTATCCTCATATACCTCGTGAGCTTTCTTGCTGTAATCAACCTTGATCTCCAGCGTACTTGCATCGGGTGCCAATCCCAACAGACCGAAAACCTTGTCTCGGGGATCCGTGGCGTTGGTGTAACTTGAAACAAGACTGAGCAGCTCCAGCATGGAAGAATGGTACCCTGGCTTCTGTTTGTGGTACCTGTTCCGAGATCCAACGAGACGACATGGCGCACCACCTTCGCAGTTCTCAATGAAAAGTGAAAGCCTTTTACTGGCTTCTGGATCCGTTGCCCCGGTGATGGAAGCAAGCCGCTCGATTGTCAAGACTCCATGTAAAGCGAGGAATAGGAAACTGGCGCTGAGTTGGGGGAAAGTCAACCTCTTCTTTCCGCATGCGATCACGAGGTCCGTCGCAACGGAAAACTCTTGGAGAATCCAAGTGCGGGTGAAGTAGTTCCTTGTGCTTAAAGACTTTATCTCCACCTGTGGGAAATCCAGTCCAATCTTCTCGGACAAGTCGATGAAAGGCTGTCTGACAGATGCGAGCAACCCTTCTGGATCTGGATCCCAAAGTTTGAGCATGGTCTCTCGGGATAACCGTAACTGGCCAGCTTGGATAGCGTTCTCTCCAATATCCTCTAGAGCGGCCATTGCGACATCGCTGCCGTCTGTAGCTGGCCCGAGCCAAGCAAATACAGACGTAGCCGCTTTGTATATCTCCGTCATCCGTTTCACTTGCGCCGTCTTCTCCTGATTGTCATTTTGATTGATGCATATGGCGTCTATCCAAACTAGCAACGGTTCATCTGTCTGCATATGAAGTAATGCCTCATGAAGACTGACTGTGATATCCAGAGTTTTGTCGTCAATGATGATGGGTTTGATTTGAGTTGCGTCACCCCAGGTATACGATAGAGCAATGTATGGAGGCTTGTCATTCCAATTGAATGGCGTCAATGAAGTTCGAGGCGGTGAGGTGTTCTCGAATTCGTTTTCCGAGGGGGCTTTGATTGCGGGGAACAGTGTCAGTAGTCGAATCTGCTCTTTAGAGTTGAATGACGTTTCGGTATATGAAAATGAAGACATTTTGATGCTTTGTTTACAGAAACCGCCGATTATCTTGGCGGAGTGTCTTGGAACTTGAAGAAGGCGAAGGAGATTGAAATCCTTGGATAGAGAGAAAACTGAGAGGGGTTTATTTCAGCTTTCAGCTTTCAGCCACGTTTCAAACACACGTGTCTACTAAACCCTTTTTTCCACCAAGGTAACCGAGGCCATACAGTTTTATATGATTTTGCAACATGGACGAGCTGCCACCTGAGGCTTTTAAACAGGACATCTTCAAGGGTCACCTGACTTGAAGTCACTTACAAGTGTTGTACCTAGGTATGTTCTTTAAGTTTCATTTCAGGGGAGGGATAAAATCATGTCCACTTCCCGTCATCAAATATGTGGCTAGTTCACCTTGACATCCTGCTTCATTGAAGGTTTATTTCATCCCTCCTACCGTTATTGTCGTCTATGCAGCTTACTTTTGAGGTGGCTGATTCACATTAGAAATCGCGAGTGGATTCAAATTTCGCGTACGAAAAGTATGTCACAGAATTAATTTCAACGAAGAATATTTAAAGAAAATCTTTCTCTAGAGAACCCAATCGATCCTAGATGGTCTTCCCTTTGTAGAAATATGTGAAGGTTGTTGAGTGGTCTTGGTCGTATGCAGTCGTCGTGTAGCGATACGTACCGAGAAAACCAACCCTGTGGCTAGGCCCCTATTGATTACAAAGTCTTGGCTACGGGTGAATTTCTCACTGTCTCTCTGGAATCAAGATCGCTCAAACGGAAAGGAAAGATATTGAAATCCAATCTTGTCCCGATGTTGGATTCCTGTAGTGTTGGCAGCCATTTTGGGATTGAAATCCGACATCTCCGAGGCCCTCTTCTGCCGCTGTCGTGTGGTTAATTTGACTAGCCGAGTTTGTTTTTATTCGACCCAATGATGATACTGCTGTTCAATTGCACGGCATAGAGCTCCCTTAAAAGTGGGTGTTTCTTTCAATGCATAAGTAGCTGTTACCCACAACAAGGCGGTTTCCATTCTTCATTCACACAGCATCATTCGAGCTGTCTTGATCCTCCTCGAATCTCGATCATAACCCAACCCCCTCCTCCCACCCATCCGGGTAGTATTACATCTTGTAAACTCCGACTTTACACATTCAACTCAACACAAACATGCTGTTCAACACTCAACATTTCTTGCTCGCCCTTGTCCTGGTCACCGGAGTCAAAGCAACTTGTCCGAATATCCCGCTCACCCAACCTTACTATCCAGCTGCCGCCAATTGTGTTGAGTACACTATTCCAGTGAGCGCCATATCCGAAAACAGTGTGTTCCCGCTACCAAAATGGGAAGATGATTACGCCGTCGTGGATTTCTTCGCCGTCGCTAGCACCCGAGCAGGTGCCAATTACCCAGGTTTCGGCAACAAGACCGTAGTAGAAAATGCAACCTACGAGATTGCTGCGTCTTTTTGCTCACCAAAGAAGACCAACGGAAAGGAAACTACTGTCATTCTTGCCACACATGGTATCGGTCAAGGGCGGTCACACTGGAACTCGCCATACAAGCCCGAGGAGTACAATTTTGTCCAGTTCGCAAATGCTCAGGGGTACTCGGTGTTCTTCTACGATCGTCTTGGATCCGGTGAATCCCAAAAGTAAGTCTGAAAGACGTTTTTCAAACCCGCATACTAACATCATTAGGGTCTCTGGGTTCACGAACCAAATCAACAAGCAAGTTGCCATACTCCAAGAACTGGCGGTGCTTGTCCGTCGTGGAAGGGGAAAGTATACCAATGGTATCTATCCCAAGAAGCTCGCTCTCATGGGATTCTCTTTCGGCTCGTACACTACACATGCGGCAATTGCTGCCAAGCCCGACATTGCAGATGCCGTTATTCTGACTGCTGTGGGTTTCAATGCAACAGGGCTCAACATCAACGGTCTCATTCGATCCTTCGTCCCACGCATCGCTTCGCTGCAGAACCCCATGCGATTTGGTGCTCTTGACACCGGATACCTTTCATGGGCAGACAAATTCGTCCAGATCAACACCTATTTCAAGTATCCATTCTACGATGCACCGACGGTGGATTTCGCAGAGGCGAAGAAGGAGGCATTTGGTATTGGGGAATTCTTGACATTTGCGGCTCCTGCAAGTGTATCGGTTGCGAACTTCACTGGGGCCGCATTGCACATCACTGGAGTCACTGACTATATTGTTTGTGATGGATACTGTCCAGGAATTTGGGATGAACCAGCAAAGACACACTACAAGAACGCCAAGCTTACTCAGTATCTACATCCTGGAGCAAGCCACAACATCAACTTTCACCACAATGCAACTGGAGCTTACAAAGTCATTACAGACTTCCTTGCTGCTAGTGGGCTTTGAAAGTTTGAGTCAAAGCTATAGAGCTCGGGGTTGGTGGTTGTGGAGGAGCAGCACGGTTAAAGATTGTTCTGGATCACATTCCAGTTTTTTGTTTCATGAAATTTTTTATTCTTTTCGCCCATAACAATTAATCTTCTCGGCATCTTGGAGCTATCTCAGAGATAAAATTGCTGATAGAATAATTTAACTTCATTAATTGACAAATACAAGAAGTTGCTCTGTACCCCAGTGGGAGGTCGATGGTACCCCGCACTGAACCCCAATGGACGACCACTTCCCCAAACAGGGGGCACCAGTTCACCCAAGACAGCTTGTTTTCCTAGCTGTCACCAAAATTTCTAGCAGTGCTAACAATTAGCCAACAAGGATCTAATAGTCTTTGTCTGTATCCTATAGTCTTTCGTCATTTGAGAATTCTTTGGGAAATTTCATCTTCTCGTCAGGTTCAAAGTCTAAACATCAAAACGTTGGTCTGCTCCCTCGACATTCAATTCTCCGAGAATGGCCCTCTTCAAAATTCTCGATGGACGTCCATCACTCTATGTAGTAGTGCTATGCTGCTTTTGCACAGTCACATATTTATATTTTCGTTCTCGCCGGGTTCCTAGAGGGCTTCGTCGACCTCCCGGTCCCCGAGGACTTCCCTTAGTTGGCAACACATTCCAATTAGGTCCGCAGCCACAAAAACAGTTGAAATCATGGGCAGACAAGTACGGAGAAATCATGCAAGTTCAAATAGGATGGGAAAATTGGGTATATCTAAATTCACCAGCCGTCGTCAAGGAAATCATCGACAAGCAAAGCGCCATCACCTCAAGCCGAGCCCCAATGCCAGTCGGTAACGACATCATCAGTGGTGGGATGCGTTTTCTGTTCATGGGCTACACACCTACGTGGCGTAGGCTCAGGGCGATTGTTCATAAACTCTTGACTCCGAAGGTGTCGGAGCTTTACAGGCCGTCCCAGGAGTTTGAAGCGAAGCAGCTGCTGTTTGATTTGTTGACCGACAATGCAAACCAGGAGGATTTCTACATGCACGTCAGACGTTACACGACCTCTGTTGTTCTGACCTCCACATATGGTCGACGGGTACCAAAATGGGTTTGTCCTAACGCATCTTTGGATATCAAGGAATTGAAGTTGACGAAATTTCTTAGGAAAGCGAAGATGTCAGAGAAGTCTACGCCTTGATGAAGGAATTTTCCGAAGGCACGGCTCCTGGGGCATTCTTGGCTGATTTAATCCCCCCACTTGCGAAGATTCCAGTCTTTCTTCAGTGGTGGAGACCGCGAGCGTTGAGATACCAGCATCGACAAGTCAAGATCTGGACGAAATACTGGAACGACTTGATGGTAAAAATGGACACCAAGTCGGCTCCAGAGTGTTTCGTCAAGCATTTTGCGGAGACTGACTACAAGAAACAAGAAATTGGTGAAGTGCAAGCAGCATTCGTGGCAGGGACAATGATAGAGGTACCGTCGATTGCCCTCCACAAAACATTTTCCGGCTCTAATCTTGAAAGCAGGCCGGATCCGAAACCACTTCGTCTTCTTTGAATAGCTTGATCCTATATCTTGCTGCCAATCCAATCATTCAAGCTCGAGCTTACGAAGAGATAGATAAGGTAGTGGGCTCGTCAACGTCACCAACATTTGAGCACGAAGGTGAACTTCCGTACATTCGGGCTCTCGTGAAAGAGATCTTGCGGATCCGACCAGTCACCAACATAGGCACTCCTCACTACACGACAGCGGATGTCACATACAAAGACTTTTACATTCCGAAAGGGACAATTGTCTGTATCCACACCTACGCACTTCACATGGATGCAACTCAATACGAAGCCCCCTACGAGTTCAAGCCGGAGCGTTATCTCGACCACCCGCTCAAATCCGGCGCATACGCCAGCCATCCAGATCCCTATGCCCGAGATCATTTCGCTTTCGGAGGCGGACGGAGGATTTGTCCTGGCATGCATCTCGCAGAGAATAGTCTATTCATCACACTTGCGAAGATTCTGTGGGCGTTCAAGATTGAACCTGGTCTGAATGTTGATGGAACTCAGCAGGTAATGGACACCTCTGATGATGCCTATGAATTGGGTGTGAATACTCTGCCGAAGTCGTTCAGAGCTCGCTTCGTTCCGAGAAATGGGCAACGAGAGGAGGTTATAAGGGATGAGTGGCAGAAAGCTAAAGTGGATGGGTTCTTTTTGGGGAGTACTAAGGTTGATATCAGTGGCATGGTCGCAGGAGCTTGATCAGAAGCTCTTCAGAAAATTTACAGTATATGAAATTCTAACCATCTAAATTGATATATGGATATAAATTGGGTTAAAAATTTCCATCGGGAAAAATGTATGACAACCAATTCAAAATGAGATTGCTTCCCCAACTATGTGAACGTAAGTCAATATTCACAATTGACTTCATTCCCCACAGTCAACACCAGATGCTTGTAACACATTCTATGAACCCAATTTGCCTATTGTAGTTTTTTGTTACCCCACAACGTTTAGGGTGATGCGGGGTAAAGGTTGGGGGATCCCCCACCCTCCTTGAATCAACAGTGCTCGCTTAGCAGGGGAAGGGGGATATCCGAGGAGGAACACGTTAGAAAGGGAATAGTTTGAGGATCCTCATACGACGATACCTAGAAAAAAAAATGAGCTGTATGGGCCTTGGTGCTTTTTCTAAACTTCTGGCTGCAAGTTCAAGGCGCTCCTGTCCCTGCCCATCAATTTTGTACTCCTCCTCGATTTCTGGGACCCCACCAACATCCTAGAGGGGTGTGTAGTATTGTCGCTTTTCAAGAACAACGTGAAAATTGTCTTATCAAAGCTACCGAATCATGTCCAAGCCAGTTGCCATCATCACAGGTGCTGCATCAGGCATTGGCCTTGCTCTGACCCGCCACCTACTCGCCAAGGATTGGCTGGTCGTCATGGCCGACATCAACACAAAACTAGGGACCACTGTCGCAGCTGAATTTAGCGATTCCGTCCTCTTCATCCCAACCGATGTTTCTATCTATTCACAGCAGGCGAAACTCTTCTCCGAAGCATTCGCATGGGGCGGTAATCGGCTAGACTTTTTCGCAGCGAATGCAGGCATCGCAGGCACCACGGACTTCTACGAATCTAAAGAGGAGCTTGACGAAAATGGCATTCCAAAGGCGATGGATTTAATGACGCTCAAAGTTGATATGGATGCGGTTGTACAAGGGGTTTGGCTTTTCAAGCATTTTGCCAGGCGGAACGATGGTCAGGGAGGCGGGAAGGTAGTGATTACTTCGTCAATGGCGGGGTTGTAGTAAGTGTCTTTGTTCGCACTTTAGATTTCCGTTCAAATTTGCTTTTCATGAATTTACACGGGATTTCTACTACTTATTTGCTGATTCTTCGCAATAGTCCGATGGAATCCGATCCATTGTACACCACTGCCAAGCATGGCCTGGTTGGATTCACTCGAGCGACAGGGGCGCGTTTTCATCGCGAAGGCATCACTGTCAACTGTATCTGTCCGGCATTTGTTATCACGGGTCTGGCACCTGAGGATGTGCTTGCCAAGTTTCCAAAGGAGCACATCACCCCCATGAGCACTGTTTTGAAAGCGTATGACTTGTTTTTGGGGGACTCGAAATTATCCGGACAGGTTGTTGAGACGAGTTTAGATCAGGTGAACTTTCAACACCCTCCAGCATTCACAAGTGAATCGAATCGATGGTTAGCTACAGCGACGAAAGAGTTGTGGGAATGAGTGAAGTCTTGTCATGGAGTGCAAGCTTTTTAGTGTGGTCAGTGGAGAAAGGGAGATGAAATTGAATAGCAGCTTGTCATCTACTACCACCAAATTGTACAAATCATATTATTGTTAGGATCGTTGGATGTGCCATTCACCATGCATCGAGATTGCTGTCATCAAAAAGGTGTCGTCTGTAAGCGAGACGTGGATCACTGACGTAATTGCCCACTCTTGGAAGTACGTACAAAAGATCTTATATCAACCTCATCGTTCCATCCTCGCAGCTGAAAAAAAAAGAAGAAAAAACAGGAGAGTCAACTGGGAGTTGAATATCATGGACCTGCCTTTGTCGTTGAACTTTGAGGGCTGGAACATACGATATAACATTCTGAAGTCCAAGAGTCCCCCAGAACCAAATCGCAAAGCAAAATATGTGGTCTTCGTCCACGGAACACCATGGTCATCAATTGTCTTCAAACCTACCATTGAAGCTCTGCTCGCAAAATGTTCATTTCAAATCCTCGTCTATGACCTCCCAGGCTACGGGCAGTCACAGGATTTTGATGCAGGCAGCATCACAACACCTCCCGGGGACGAGTTCCTCGGTGACACCTCCGTGAAGTCTCAAGCCCTTGCCCTAGCCGTGCTCCTGAAGCAAGTACAAATGGAAAGTAAATGGGGCCATGCAGAACCAGCAGTGATAGCACATGACATCGCCGGAACGATCGTCTTGCGAGCCCATCTTCTTCACGGCTGCGAATTCGACACCATGATGCTCGTCGACGCCAATTGCGTACTACCTTGGGGAGATGGATTCTACAAGCTAGCGCGCTCCGAATCACAGACATTTCTCAAATTGCCGCCTAGTATATTTGAAGCCGTGGTTCGAGCTGTAGTTCATAGCGCAGCTCATGACCCGAAAGTCCTACAGACTGGCTGGGAAGATGCACCCACCCAACCCTGGCTTGGGGCTGAGGGACAGCGGAACTTTGTGCGTCAGATTGCGCAGGCAAATGATGACGATGTGGCTGAGATGCTGGATGCTGACTTGTATGGGCGTGTGCGGTGTGATGTGAAAGTTGTGTGGGGAGAGCAAGATCAATGGATTCCGAGAGAGAAGATCGAAGATTTGATCAAGAGGTTAGGAGGAAGATTAAAAGAAATGGCCTTCATTCCAGGTGCTGGGCATTTGGTTATGTTGGACCAGCCTGGAAGATTTGCAATTGAGGTGTTTGATTGGCTGACGAGATTTGGAGTCGAGAGAAATCTTGTCAATTTGGAAGGTGGACTTGGAAATATTGTCTTGGTGAACTGAAATCGTCCTGTGGCCAATCTTCAACTAGCTAAGCATATATTCTACTCAGAATATCGTATGCTGCGCCGAGTAGTTGAGAAGTTGACTGACTCAAGAAGATCGGAATCGGCTAGAGCCTTGTGAGCGATGACACAGTCAGCCCTCCAGATATGTAGATTTCAATCCGCCATTCAGTTAGAAATGGATATTCAGCTGTTAGATCTTTGAGAGATACATCATTATCTAGAAATATTTCCTGACTAGGATCAATCCTGATATCTGACTTTTCATGACTATCTCAATAAGAATAAAAGTCATCGAAACCCTGGATATCGTTTTGGCCGAGACTACGATATTACAGTATTGCCACACCATTGGGTGGACTTGCAACTCCACCCGGAACCTAAAATTTATCAGCAAAAGATTTCAGAATCATCGAGTCTCAGACCCACATTCAACGGCACACTACTGAAGAAGAAAGACCATTTCTTCAACCTCGCACATTCCTCCGCCAGTCCCTCCAAGTCAAACAATTCACCAATCGGCATGCCCCAGCCCGCCAAAAGCCACTCATGCATCCAGTGCGTCGTACTTTGGAACGGAATCGCCTCGAACGCAGGCATATCGCCAGCTACGGCAGCGAATTGCTTTTCCCAGATCCACTTCAGACTCTCCTCGCATGACTTGACTCCGATTGCTGATGGAGGGTTGTTCGCTGCGTAAGCCGAAGCCTCTTCATCTGGGAGACGTTCAAGGGATTTAACGAAGCCGCTGTGTACGAAGAGAATATCACCAGGCTGGAAAGTCACTCCTTGTGAAGTTGCAATAGACTCGAGGTCATTCACTGTGATTTCGGTTGTAGCGCGTAAAGCGGGTGTAATGCCCTCAGATTTCGCCCATGCCGCATAGTCTAGGAGAACACCTCTGCCAACAACACCTCCGTTCTCGACCCAGACTACAATTTCCCCGTTAAAACTCGACTTCCTACTGTAAAGACAACGGGAAAAAGAGACAAAGTATGAGTATCACTCACCATGCGTCCCATTCCTCGTCGAAGTCATAACTTCCTCCTGTTTACAGCCATTAAAATAAACCTTATGATCCTGATACCCAAAATGCCTAAACCCATCCCACTGGGTACTCGACTGCGTATTCAGCGTCAAGATATCATCATTGACCGCCCTCGGAGCTTTATGGTAGATGTGTTGATGGAATTTCTGTCGGCCGAAACATGGCACTTTAGGCATGTTCATGGGCCAGTCTGTTGCAATCCTGATGCCGTGAATTATCTCTTTTATTGCTGCGAGTGTGGTTTCTGGAGTGAGCCGGTTGAGCATTCCCAGTTCGTCTTTATCGCCGTAGAGACCCCAGGCGTTCCCTCGAGGCCCGTCTTTTTGGAGGGGGAGGGAAGAGAAAGGTGGGGGTTGGGGAGGCATTGTGAGAAGGAAGTGAGTATGATCTAGGAATGATAGAGAGTGGTCAGGAAATGTTGGTAGAGATATAGGTCTTCGTCTGTGTTGGTGTACGCATCGAATTATAGATAGTAAATTGTCAGTTATATGATCCTTGACGTTGTGATATGAGGTAACTTATGTGATGTGAGGTAGCGGGGTAAATATAACCCCGCTTTCGGTTGAATAGGGGGCGAGCCGAGGGGCTTCAATGCCACGTTTGAGACTGGCCAAATTCGTCTCCGTTATAGCGACGTAAGTTACTACCTTCCATATGCTCCACTATACGATTTACTATACAATTTACGTTGCTTAAACCTGGGTTCGGTTCTTCCTGAACGTCCATGAATGTTCTAAATGATTTAGAGACCTTAAATAGTTTCTCATTCATGAATATACCTGAGTAGTGAAGAGAGCGAGGGGTAAGTAACCGAGTCCAAGTCTTCACTTCACCAGAGACGAATTTGGCCTGCCCCAGTTTACCTACGTAGGTGTCTCGTAAATAATTAGTCCGTCGGTTAATGAGTGTGTCGACTGATCATTGTTTATCTGAACTGAAACATCTCTATATTAATTCCACAGACCGAACCTCCCATCCAGCATCAGCCATCTCTTGCTCGCATGGGATCTCAGCCATTCCCCGCCGTCTATACTGTCCTTCTTTATCGGTAGGTTCCAAGATCAGTGCATATGCGATACGCATGTTCTCATAATTGCGATTATCAAAATAGTTGTCTTGGTCTTTGTGTCCAGCTAATCTGTAAATCTGAAGGAAGGCAATTCCTCTTTCAAAGTTCTCCCGGTTCTCGTCTGTCCAATTGTCTGGCCAATGCTGGTGGTAATCGAGTTCACAAATTATACGTGGCGAATCTGTAAACGGATAGGTGTAGGCTCTGACAACTGTTAAGTCGCTCAAATCGAATCTCTGGCCCTTCTTGTACAGCAGTGGGAGTGAATGCCGAGACAGCCAGTCAGTAGCGGTTTGGAAGTTCCCTCGTATTGTCAATGTTCCTGATTTGACATCGCCTGTCGCATTTTTGTCCAGTTTCCCGGGTGTGATATCCTCAATCAAAGATTTACTGTGGATAGAGGTCGTACGGGCCATTTTTGTCAAGGAGCGAGGACCTGACCACATGTCATATGGAAGATCTGACTTTCCGGGACCAGGAAAGACAACACCTGCCCAGCTCCATGAAGGGCAGGCGATATTCTTTCGTTTCAGACCAGTACCATTTGTTGTCCACATCAGGCCAACATGTATGTCCTCCAGCCACATTCCAGCTTTGTACTTGTATCCAGTACGCCGTTCGATCTGTCTGGCAATTCCATAAAGTGCAGGAAATCTGTCCTGCTCAACCGTGAGGGATCTCTTTACGTACTCGTTGACTACTAGGTACCAATGGTCCAAAGCTTGTCCGGATGGGGTTGTGTTCAGAAAGTCTGGAGCAGGCGATATTTCTTCCAAGCTTGAAGCGGGATGATTATCCGGGAGAAGAAATGATCTCTTCAGATATCCCTCAAGACCATCTTCATGACGTCCTTGACCGTTGGGCGGATCGTGGTCACTTTCGCTTATTTTCGTTGTTTGACATTGCCATAGAAGTTGATCGGCTGAAAAGTAGAGGGTGCGAACAGAGAGTAGGTCTTCCTGGAGCGTCCAGCCTCTTGTTTGAATTGGCCCGTTTGGAAAATTATCAAGTGAGGGTGTAAAATTCACTGTCCCTTCCGTGTTGTGGCTTATACTTCGATACGGGACGGAAACATACTTTGCACTCAGCTCCCGACGTAGGATGATGCCCGTGTCTGAGTCGCTAGCCACATCAGCTGCTATTGTGACGACTGCGTACTGATATATTTCTCCCATGTGAGAAAGATGTCCCTGCCAGTCGGACTGGGAATCTTGAAGAATACATAAAGCATCAATCCACAAGTATCGATAGCCAAGTTTCCTAGTGATCGTGATCGCGTCTCTGAAATTCAGAGGAAGATGCGACATGGGAAGTGCATCCGTTCTTGCCTCGATATTCGATCGTAAAGTAGCAGAGGAGATATGGCCACCCCAGCAATGCGAGAGGGCAACCCATGGAGCTCTCAAGCTTCGGTTGACCAAAAGTCGAGGGTCTTCAGACCCATCAGGAGGACCGACGTCAATAACGCGGGTTGGGAAAAAGTCCGGCGAAGAGCGGCAACGAAGATGCGAATGGATACAGTTTTCAATCCATTTCTTGGCTTTGAAGTATGCACTGTCTGTCAGTTCAGGCTTTATCAGCTCGCCTCGGATAAAGCCTACTTTAGATGCAGGATCGTCTAGACTAGTCAATATTTGCTTTTCTCCATTCTGCTTAACATACCTGGCAAAGCACAAATCCCCAGTACGGTGCTAAGAGCCTCTATATCCAAAGGATCGTGGGGACTACTCTGATAGAATATAACCATCGCGGTACCACGAATCTCGTCATCATATCGAACATCCAAAACTCGAACAAAGATCTGACTTTTGTCCAAATCAAGAGCGGTTACAAAACCTCTCTGTGAACCTTTCGTTTCATCGAGTACGAGTTGACATAATTCGCACCCAGCCTTGGAAGCATTGATCATGTCCGATATTGATTTATGATGACGATAGCCTTGACCCTGAACGCGCGACTCCCTGATCAAAGTAAGCATCGAGAAAATAGGTGGCAAAGACTTCCCTACTTCTCGATGCCATCAACTTCCTCAATTACGGTGTGAGTGAAATGCTCATAGACGAATATCTCGTCAAGGGACTGGCCCAATCGAATGCATACTTCGCAGAGCATTTTGAGCCTTGATTCGTCAGATCTGGAGATGAGGTGAGGTGAGGTGATGATGGATGGACGGGTGAGGGGAACCTGGCACGCCGCTTCCTTGCATATGCAGCAAGGCTTACTCGTTGTAAACCACCAATGTCACATGGCACGAGTCCTAAAATACTGGGCACAAATGACTGGGGTCTCGGAATCTTATTGTTGATTCTAGAGTCGTGTTGAATTAATGTCGTGAAATATGCGATGCTCGCTAATTTTATGGACACTTCTGGGACCGAGATAACGGGACTATTGATATTAGGAAATTGTAAGGCAGGATAATGTTGGCAATTTGGTTTAGGGTTTTGGAACTTGGAAATGGGACTATCAACTACTCTATCCCAAGTATTTGAAATCTTCATATAACATAATAATCTAAGTTTGAGCAGGTCGCATTCCCTTCACCAAGAAAGCTTCTCCAAGCACACAATCTGACTTGCTTCATTTAGCAATGACATCATTTATTGGTTGACTTTAGCAGACTTTTCCTTATTTTTTGGAACCCCTAGAAATCTACAACGTGTCAGTAGGTAGTACTGCTCGTGCTGCTCTCGTCCATAGTCCGCTTAGTACGCCAAGCAGTCCACTCATCAGGGAACATCTAGATACACGCTCGGAATAGTATCAAGAGTTCTCGAATACAGCTGATTGGGTACTGCCGACAAGTAAAATTAAGACTTGAATCTATCCAATCCCCGAAGGGAAGGCACTCCCTACAATCATCGCTAAAATGAAGGATTCCCTTGGCAAGTTGGGGCTGTGGACGCCACACAGGGCTGCAACCAGGCTACCTGGTTTCCAAGACGGGTCATCAGAGAACCAAGGTTAGGCATTTAAGAGGTAAATAAGATGTGCCCCTCAAGTTTGAATGCTTCATTGCTGCTCATTCTCTTGGCACCTCGAGGTCACGAATTTGTGGTGATTGAGAATATTAAGAGGGTGCGTTTGAGTTCAAAATCCCCAGCCATTTTCATCGGCTTGCTGGCTGTGGCTCGCTTCGGCTTCAAGGGAAAACAACACTCACTAGCCCAATTGAGGATTTAAACTCGCTCTCAGGGCTACGATGTACTACCCAAAGGCATTTGCCTTCCTCATCGCCACATATGCGCCCATCTCCAGCGCCTTCTCCCTGTGGCGCCGAGCCGATGCTGTAATTCCGATATCCCCAAGAACTGGAGATACCATAGTGACGAACTCCAATTTCGACATCCTCTGGACTTCGAATGGTGATCGGAATGTCACAATTTCTCTCCAGCAAGGAGAACCTCAAAACTTGACTCTAGCACATGTAATCACAGGTGAGAATATGCTTTTCAAATCACATCATCCCTCGTCTAAGACTTGTTTACGCCACTCCATCTGCGATGCTTCTTTACTGACACCTTATTTCGACAGCATCAACACCCAACAATGGCTCCTACTCCTGGCGCTCACGAGAAGACAGCTATCTTCGCGGTCTCTTCAAAACCGACCGACCGTCCAGCGGCTGCAATTACACAATGGAGTTCCGCACCAACGGCGAAACCTTCTACTCCACCTTCTTCGCCATTCTCAACGACGACGATGGTGGTATAACTGCGAATATGTCATGTACTATCGGGAAACCGAAGGCGAATACAGAGTCAGGTCCGGCAGCGGCGGGAAGCAGTGATGGTTACTCAACCGGTGCACTTGTTGGTGGGATCATCGGAGCTGCTGCTGGAATGGCAATTCTCCTCGCTTTACTTCTCTTCTTGGCGCTCAAGAAGGACTGGATCGTTACTGGGAAAGAATCTCGGAGACGGGTTGAGCAGCGTGGCATGGCTGGAGAGACGGGTCAGTTTCTGCCGAAGCAGGAAGGGCATGAACCGAATGTTGCACATATTGGAGGCGAGGCTGTGTATCAAATGCCGTAGTAATTAGGATATTTGATTTGGAGAGGGCTAATTTCTTCCCCGATGTGCGGAGTCATAACCGAACATCAGACAACATCAATCTCCATTTCCAGCAATTTCATCCTACCAGGCACCAGCCTATGACAACAACATTCTCCAACCAAACCAAACTGTCCTTCGATATCTTCCCCTAGCCCTCTCACCATAATAGGAACTTTCACCCCCTTCACGGAGAAGATCTTATCTCCACTCCTAGCTTCCGGAGGGCACAACCCAATCCACCCACCAGCACCAACAAAAACCCTTCTACCACCACAACACGATTCAATTTTCTGTGTCGTAGTATCCATAGACTGCAGTACATTGTAAATTCTATCCCTTTCATCTGACGAGTCGGTAGCAGGCATATTGCGGAAATGTTCCAGCTCACGCATCCAAGTAACAAGGTCAACTTTGAAACCCGTTACTAACGAGTGGTAGAAAGCCTCGAGGAGTGATTGATTCTCGGCGTGGGGATATGGATCGCTGGTGTGAATTGAATTGGTGAGGAATTCTCGACACTCATTGCAGTTTTTCCATAGGCGGTGCATTTCTTCGACGATGCCTTCGCTAGCTGTGATATCGGTGTTGAATAGTGAGGGCCCTATTTCAGCGATAGTGTCCACAAAGACCCCCGTCATCGTTAGTGCGTTCTCTTTTACAAGAGTTACTGCAGGTTTGGGTTCTTTGATTTTTCCTATTCTGAGATTCCAGCGGTAATGAACGTTTTGTTCATCTAATGTTCATAAATTAGAATCTCATTGCTCAAACAGTGCCTGGAGGTTCTGGCACAACTAAAGGGTCGTGTCCTATGTCCTTGAAGAGTACCTAGGCTTACCTGGATGATGGATCTTTTCGTATTTTGGTGCACTTGTCCAGTCTGGCACCCACGATGGAAGTTTGAGAGCCTCAGTCCCAAGTTCATGGCCACTAGGACGATTTCCAATTCCCGCAAGGCCAAAATTAGCCCCAAAGACCCTTTTCGAATGAGTTCTGTTGCAGCAGCTATATATACGCTTTCCACAGACGCCTGGTAATCCACTTTGAATGTGTTCTTCTCTCGACACAACGACATCAATCCATACACCTGATCTCGGGGGTCAGTCGCTTTGAAATAGCTGCTCTCCGCCAAGACTTGTGTGATGGTGATCTCATCTGTAAAACTGTACTTCTCCGACGGCTATAAATTCTTGCGCAGTTGATGCATCCTCAGGATATTATACAAATTCGAATGCTCTGTGTGCCTGATTTGTACTTGATGCGACCATTCAAGCCATAATCGGAAGTGCCTCAGATCATGGATCATCTCCATAGCAGACGCCATGATCCTCCAATCAATCGTTTCGTCACCGTAGCGAACTTGAACGTGCGGTGACAGCGCCACTTCTTGCACAACCCATACGCGGGCAAACCACGGGTGTTGCAAGAAGGTGACGAGGGCTTGCCATTGAAGGGACTTGGTGGCATCGGACAGGAATACATCATAGAGCTCGTACATGAGTTTGCCGCTGCTGCGTAGATGTTCCCTGAGGATGTTGAATTCCTTGAAAGTGTCGATCGTGAGACGGGCTGTCTCGAAGTGTTTACGTGTCTGCTCGTTGGGTGGACAGATTCCGTCAAATTTGAATGGTATAGTGTTACCCTTTTCTGAAGGTTTCGTCTGTGGTAGTGGGACCTGTCCGAGAAATACAGTTGTGATGAGTGCATTGGAGTAGATCTTGTCCATGATTGGAACTTGCTGCTCCTTTTCCTCGCTGTTCTCTTGGTCGATGCAGATGGCGTCAATCCAGAGCAGCTGGGGTAAGAACTGGGAGCTGAGTGTTGCCAGGACTTCATAGACGCTCTTCGTGACTTTCATTCTGCAGCCGCTGACCATGATCTCCTCGGTTCTGTCGGGGTTTCCCCATGTGTATGCAATTGCTTCGTAGAAGGCCATCCGCATATATGGTCCATCCACTATGCTGCAAGAGACTGGTCTGAACCCAAACCGAGGGTGGAGTAGTATCAGTCTTATATGGTCAGGCTTCTGGAGCTTTGAGTACTTGTATGGTCCGGGATTAGGATGGCTGAATCGAAAGAATTCCCTGGCGCAGAACAGATAAGTCGTCGAGTAGCGAAATATTTTGTCGGCCAAGGGGAAATCGCCTTGTAGCCCATAATATATCCAATTAACTAACTTCAGTGTGAGCAAACTCATAGAGAAGCTGCTCATGACGTCGGGTGTTATGCAGACATAGATCCAGTGGCCAATCCACTGGAGTGCGTATAACGAATTTCTCGTCGCCCGGTTGTCGAAGCGATGAATGACTGCTGACCCGAAACACTCGAGACTGTAATCCCCCCATTTGAAAATTAACTCATTCAACCTGATCACTCGGGTAATCAGACGTTGAAGGAATAGGATGAAAATGTGATGACTAGACACGACAAGCCCCAAGAACGCATTGGGTAGGACCCTGCTCCAGAACCAGCCCGGGCCACAGAAATCTGCGAGACCGTTGATAGCGATATAAATCAAGAACGTAGCAATGTTGATCGTCCAATGTCTACCCTGCAGATTCGTTTCCCCATATTTTGCTGATCGTGATCGGGCAGCTCGAAGTAGATAAGTGTGTATTGCGTTAAATGCAGATATCCGCCCTTGGAAACGTAGAAATACCAGTAATGAAGGAGCAAGATGTATGATATTCTGTAGAGGAACCCTTGATAATAACGGATGCAAAGGACAGCGCTGGCAACACCATACCATGGCACGGAGCCGACGTTTGCGATGTCGCTCACGCTTTGGCCTGAGCTGTAACAGATAACTCCAGCAGAATCGAGGAGAATATATATATAGATCCACATTGCAAAGACGAATGGATGTAGAATGAGCCTCTAATACTGATGTTGGGTATGATTTAGTAAGAAATAACTCGACTCATTTCAATTGAAGGCGTGTACAGAAAAGTAGGCGTAACGAGGCTGAGATGTGGCTTTCCTTGGCTTGCATCCTGTCGAGACACCGAGAAGCGAGTGGGGGTTCTTGCCCAATCATAAACCACCCAGACTATTCTAAAAATAGATATCCTGACCCTCTGTCTAATTTTCCATCAATTACTTATAAAATTCCAAGCTCCTAATTCCAGTAGCGCTGGTTTGAGGATATTGACATTCCTCGCCCTAAATGACATATCTGAACCCCAACCGTCGACCCACACCCGCGGACTGTTCTCTATCGAGTCCTTCTGCCTCCGCTCTTTCCAGTTTCTTGTTCTCTTTGATATGCACCAGCCTCAAAACGAAAGCCAAAGCAGCAACAATGAAGCAAATGCCCGCCACCGCAGCACCCCCAGCCAAATATCTTGGCCCATCGGACTTGGGATACATATATGATCCGTAAATTGAAGCGGTGTTGCCAATCATGTTGCAGATGGCAATAGAAGCAGAACGCTTGACATTCGGTCTGATGAAACTATTTGCCACCCATGCGACGATAATTTGATATGCAGAGACTGCGCCCATAGGCATGAGGAACATAGCGAAGAAACGAGCACCAGTACTAGTTGCAGAGATGACAATGATATTCCCGATAAGAGAGACCATCATTAAGCAAATGATATGAAGTGAGCGATCTCCCGATTTTCCTGATGTCCATGTCACGAGTAGTGAAACGAGGAAAGTGGCAAACCATACGGGAGCTGTGAGAAGTAGGGTGGTGATCTTGTTGAAGCCGAGCGTGTTGACGATGGTCGGGAAGAAGTATTGGAATGTTTGGGAAAGGAGTGAAAGATGTTGAAAGATGATGAAGATGTAGAGGCGGTAATCTTTGAGTGCGAGCTTGAGACCATCCATTAGACCGGTTGCATTTGTGTCATCAGATTCCTTTGCGTCATCAACCATGCGCCATTGTGCAAAATGGCGCTCTTCATCGGAGAGCCATTCGGCTGTTGCGGGGAAATCAGGTAAGACGAAGCTAGGAAAGTCAATTGGAAAACCGTTAAACGATGCACAAAACTCACATAGAAGCGAAGGCTACTCCGATAGTAATAACACCTTCAACTATGAAGAGCCATCTCCACCCCGTAATACCGTGTGCTCCATCGAGATTGCCGAGGATTCCAGCAGCGAGCAGTCCCCCAAACATATTCGCCAGCGCATTCCCAGAGTAGACTATTCGGATCAGCTTACACGCTAGAAATTTCATAGAAAGTGACGAACACCAAGATATCCGATGGGCCAACTCTTGTCGAGTATACCAAGAGCTCAACAACATGATTGCTCCAGGGAAGAAAGGAGCTTCGGTCACACCAAGCATGATTCGGCACGCGAGAAGTCCGCTAAAGGACTTCGTACCAGCTTGAGCAGCCGACACGACTCCCCAGAGCGTCATTACACCCCCAAGGTAAATTGAGGGGCGAACTCGAGTAATGAGAAGATTGGAAGGTAGTTGCATTGTCAAATAACCCTATCATCATTAGCGAGAACGCAGCCAGAGAGGCCAGAACGGACATACAACAAACAAAATACTCGTCGCAAGATTGAAATCTGTCCCTGTCATACCCAGATCTGCTTCTAATGTACCCAAACGAGCTTGGGCTAGATTAGAGCGATCCAGGAAGTTCAAGAGATACATCAGGATGAGGAATGGAAGGAGTCGAATGTCGACCTTTCGCAAGAGCTTCTTGTTTTGAATTGCTTTCCATTGCTCATCTTTGGAGGCAAACTCGACGTATATTTGAAGAGTGGGATCAGTGGGAGCCTTTATACCTTCGACTTCGCGGAGGGAGCCATCATCTTTCTCGGGGATTGGAGCCATTGTACTATTTGGTGATGGATTGAATGCCTTATCCTCTCTATTGTGCAGGAAAGATTCAGTAGATAAAGTCTTTCGATCAATAAAGTATAAAGATGATGAGGTTGTTGAATTTCAGTTGCCACTATGTACTTAGTTTAGTAACACGGTGTGCGGGGACCCCGCTTCGGGTTGTTGATGTCACGAACGAGGGGGATCGTCCTTACCCCGCCAGTCACCGTCAATCACCGGCATTGTTCCAAGATAAAATCGGGAGAAGTCCGAAGATATCGGATGAATGCCGATATCTCCATCGATAGTAGATATCTTGAGGAAGAGAGTAAAAGTTGGAATTAATGCTGTTGGGAAGTAACCAGCAGCTCCCCTATGCCGCCAGCAAGGCTAATTCTACGGTTCGGACTCTGGGAAAAGAGCCAGTACTTAAGGTCTGGATTTAGATAAGGCCAAAAATCTATTCGAATGGGATGTAGATTGCCTGGGACTGAGAAAGGATATCTTTCAAATGGTTTGTTTTGAAAGGGCATCTTGTTCTAGTTGTTGCATTTGTAATTGAACTTTATCTATTTGTGTTGCCTGGTTACTCACCTATCTACCAGTGATGTGTAAAGATGTGTAGCATCTATGCTTAAAAGGAGTCATATCATAGGTGCCAGCTTGACGAACTCATCATGGCTTGGCCATCTTAACACTATAACATTGAAATGCATCGTGATGGCGTGGATGCTGCTCTTCGAATTGAAGCTGGGTCATGAGATGGAAGATTATTCTTGCTTAATGTGCCCAAGCATTTGCTGTGCAGGGACTTTCAACGCTCAATAACAAGATATGAAGAGGGTTATATCGTCCCTATGGGCCCAGCAACCAGGGCACAGAAGATCGAGGTGATGTAATTTCGCAGAATCTGGAGCGGAAGCGAAAGGGGAAGCGAGACAGGCCTGTCTCGAAGTCTCGGTCTCCCCATTAGTGAAGCGGTTCTCGAAACCGTTGTTCAGTCATAGTAACCTACCTCAGGCTTGCAAGGACAGAGTTTAAGTCTTTGAGGCTATTGATTAGCCCAATGAGGTTCCATATGGAGCCGCATCTTGTAAAGATTTCGCTGACTCGGACAAGGAGAAAGGAAGTGCTTAGCAAGTCTTCCACTTGATTATTCAAGGAACCTCAGTTATCTCAGTCATAGGTGATGAACACACAGCGGTTAGGTAGAATTATTTTCTTTAGGAAACAATTACTACCAGGGCGTTAACGAAGAAAGGCAGCTTATGCCATGCTCTGAAATTTTTGGAAGTATGAGAGTGCCCCCACATTGAAGCTTAGCCTGACAATGTATGCCTTCAGCGAGCCCACATATAGCAGTGCCGTCTATGACCAATATCTTGGAGAATCACAGGATTGTAATATGGTTCGTTGAGTTTTTTCGAAGTTTTTTAGTCCTGTCTCTTGCCGGATGGGTGAATACTAATTTACAAGGAGGAATAGGTGTTCCAACCTCATCACTCGTGTTAAGAATCACTTCAATTTTTTCTTATGTTAATATGATTTCTTCACAGGAGTCCAGGATGTTTTATTAGTAAGCTATATGACTGTGTGCCAAATTCTGAAGTTCTTCTAATGCTGAGTCGGGAACAGTATTCAAGTGACGGGTAGGTTATGACGGGTATTCCGCTAAGCGAAGCTGCTGGCTGTCGTTCACTACCAAAGATACAACAGAGATATGAAGTCACTTAACCACGGAGGCCTACCCACAAAAATTTCATACAAAAGTTTGTTCTCTGCATCTTGACGACTTTGGACCATTTGGCGTGTTGCACACCCCCAACGCGGGGGGTTTCAACTTCTCATCACCTTCCATCGTCTCATCCGAGATTGTTGGTGCTTCAGTACACCTTTCCCAAAATCAACCTTTTCGAAGACATTTTACTATCTATTCACAATGCCGGTCCTCAAAAAAGTAACATAGATCATTGGCGTCATAACGGTAGCCTTCTGCGTGAGCTCCTTCGGAAATGGCGCAAACAATGTCTCCAATTCCTATGCCACCACTATCGCGTCCAATACACTGAGCATGAAACAAGCTGGTGGAATCGCCGTGGCGACGGAGTTCACTGGTGCAGTTGTCTTAGGAGGAGACGTGACCGAGACTATTAAGAATTGAATCATCAATATCACATACTTCGATGACAGTCCTGAAGCACTCGTCCTTGCCATGGGATGTGTCGAGTTTGGCAGTGCTGCGTGGCTTACCGCTGCTATGTATTTTAGACTTCCTATTTCCACAACTCATGCTGTTGTTGGGTCTCTGGCTGGCGTAGGCTTCGCTTCAGGCACACCCGTCAACTTGAGCTGGGCGACGAAGGGATTGTCCCGGAAATTTTCCTCTTGGATTATATCGCCTCTCATTTCATGCGCCATCGCGATCTTGCTTGTGCGCTTGATAATGGTCGCGGTTCTCAACAGAAAGGATACTTTTAAATGGGCACGCCGTTTTACACCTCTCATCTTTTCTCTCACTTGCACTCTCCAGGCGGTTTTCGTCCTTCTAAAGGTACTCGATGAGCAATCGGTTGCAGAGTTCGGGATTGGCAAATTCTCAGGAGCTATCATAGGGACGTTCCTTGGCGCAATTGGACTGTGGTATCTTGTCGCTGCTCCTTACTTCCATCGCTCTCTGGTCGTCCAAGATCCTCGTCTCCGGCTCATACACACCCCCGATGGGGCCACTCCTTCTCCTCGAAAACCCGCCTTACTACTTCCCAGCAGACGAAACAGAGTCAGTCACGAATGACCCCGCTTCTCAACAATCTGGACTCCCTGATGAGGCTCCTGCACAATCTCCGGCACAAATTCCTGGCGATGACTCTGAGCAGGCTTCATCAAGCATTGAGCTTGAGCCAATCAACAAATCACACAGAGATCCCGATCAACTACCACCAGACAGCGAGCGTTTGGTTGATGGAGTAACCATATCTGCCCGAGAAAAGTACCTGACATCCACCCAAAAATCGCCTCTTACAAGCCGGCGCGTTTGTGGGCATGGTTCAAATATTCGCTGTTTCGCGGAGTCAGTCAAGAATGTGTCATTTTCAACTCGACGAAAGTCAACGATGCACATACACACTCTAAAAAGCACGATAGCAGAACAGAGGAGCTTTGGAAGCCACTGCAGATTGTTAGTGCCATGATGATGTCGATTGCGCATGGATCAAATGAAGTATCGAATGCCGTCGCTCCTTGGTAAGTGTTCTTTTTCTCTTTCAGCACAGCTTTCTTGCAAGGACAAGACTTGCGTCAGGTCAGAACCAAAATGTGCAGCCATTTTTGCAATATTCCTCCAAGTCATGATTCTAACATAATGCTTTTTATTTAGGATCTCAACATACTCCACCTGGCGTTTCGGCTTTGTGAACGAGGCTGGCGACACTCCCATCTGGATTGTGTGTGTTGCTGCTCTTTTGATCGGCGCAGGATTTTGGTTCTTCTGTTACAAGGTGGTTCGGTCCCTGGGGAATAAGATCACTTATGTCAGTCCTGTTCGAGGATTTGTGATCAATATAGCTACTTCGGTCACTGTCCTTGGGGCCTCAAAACTTGGAATCCCGGTCTCGACGACACAATGTCAACTTGGCGCAACCATCGGTGTAGGACTGAGCAGCCTTGACACGAAAGCCATCAACTGGAAACAAATCGGGTTCATTGGCATTGGCTGATTCTCACACTTCCGATTGCTGGGTTAATTTCAGGGAGTCTGATGCTCATGGCCTTGAACGCTCCTCACTTAGCTTCTCGATAGAGTCCATCGGATATGGATCTATTCAAACTTGCAACAATTCTCTCTTAAGAGATACAACAAGAGGGTGCTACGGGGATATTCGGTTAGTTGTTGTCATGATGTTCCGGCCTCTTTCAATCTCTCAGCCAAAGACCTAGTAGATATACCAATGCCAAATGGTTCTTCTCAATTCACAGCCTGCGAGGTTAGGTCTGGCTTGCTTTCCACCCTACTTCCTCGCGCGGCCACGGGCGTTTTAATTCTAATCGACTGTTGTTTTGCTGCTAAGAATGAGATTAGAACAAAATTGGTCGTTTAAACCGCAATTCCCAAATATTCCTTTTATTTCTTAGCTTATTGAATGTTTCTTTTCTCAATCGTTCGAAACCTTTCAGGTGATCGAGAACGACTGGAAATGGGAGCTCTACCCTCAAGCGAGGCATTCACAGGCTATATATGCCAGACCGTGCAGGGTTAACACGCTGGAATTGGGATGGCCACTCGCTAAAATCTGAGCTGGGATGGAAATCAACAGTGCTTCCTTGACTACCTCGCCCACCACTTTCTAGGTGTACAACTTTTGAGTGCCACACCAGACCAATCACTCGTACCACAAAGAAAAGCGGCTCAGAATAGGATCTAACCAACAAAGAGATGGACCAGAGCAACGAATCAAAACCAAAGACTTACGATCAAAGAAACCAAACCTAGCCCGAGAACCAACAAGCACTGTTCCACCATGATCCGGGCAAATCCTCTCTCTACAGTATATGTCTCGCATTTACACGAAATTTTAAACGACATACCCAGGTTTAAAGGTCATCTGGGTACTGTAACACCACTTACCCACCCTCTAACCGTTACATCGAAACTATCGGTCCGTTGCAATTGACCCGCATCATTCAGCCGGACGATCTCTCTCCATAAAACAAACTACACATCCCGATCGGACCCCGAACCTCAGCCCAAACACCTCTACGACGCCACTCCCTTCTTCGGTATTCATAATGCGCCTTCTCCTCGCATCGGCATTTGTGTTAGTGGGGCTCGGTTTCGCCGCTGCCCAAGACGGCCTGACGATCGAGGTCGTTCGCTCGGTGTATTGTTCCCTGAAGACTAAGAATGGGGATTTGATCTCGGTGAATTATAATGGGACGCTCACTGATGGGAAGTTGTTTGATTCGAGTACGTATCAGTGGTTCTAGTATCGGAAAAGCTGTTGATACTTTGCGTACAGGTTATGGCGGCAGCAGTCCTCAACCATTCGTGTTCCAGATCGGGGCTGGAGAAGTGATTAAAGGGTAATTATTCTCCATGGATCTTACGACTTATCTGCAACATTGTTGTCTAATAAATTATTGATAGGTGGGAGCTGGGTCTGCTGGATATGTGTATTGGCGACCAAAGGTATGTCCCCAACTTGGCTTGTTCCTCGCTATGTTCATTCTGGCATTTGGAAGGGTATCGATGAAGACTTCTTTCACGGCTGACACAGTTCAGAAAATTGACTCTGCCTCCTGCGTTTGGTTATGGAGACCATACCGTTGGACCAATCCCCGCGAACTCGACGTTGAGTATGTGAGCCAGAACTAAAACTTGACTTTCGTGCTGACAATTGAAATCAGTTTTCTACACGGAGTTGATGGCCATTGGTGGCGGTGCTCTGCCTTCTAAATAATTAGCATGGTCTATGAATGTGCTTCAAGACACGACAAGTAAAGAATATCGGAATGACAGGTCAAACCAAGCTGATGAATCTGCTCACAATAATTCTATAAATCAACATATACTAGGATCTTATGTCTCTGTTCCAAAATACTTGGTGCAATTCAACGTGACTATATTTTTTCTGCGATATTGAATTATAAATATACATAGGGCTATGAACTTCAAACTCCCGTACACCACGATCACACCGTGCTCTCAAGAATCTTCTCTTTATTATGGTAATGAACGTATACAGTCGCCAAGGCAACAAATCTCTCGCTCCTAAATCGTACAGTGTCACTAGCCGAGCCACAGAAAGAAAATAATCATCTGGAGCCCGTCGGCACAAGCTCACCATAGTTTGAACTTGCCAACACATACTTACTTCCAGGGAAAAGCAGCTTTGAAGTAAGTGTACTTGCCAATGTAATCGCTGGTAGTCTTGTCTTTTACAACGGGCTTGACGAAAGGCTTGAAATGATTGTTCCCGTAGTTCAACTTAACGCCATCGTTATGACCTGGTTGCCAGTCGCGTGCGATGTCCAGGACCAAGTACATGGGTAGATGGGAAGACATTCCCCACTTCAACAAAAAACGTTAGTTATTTATTTTAACTTGAAAGACTTTGGATGTTTAGGGGAAAGAAAGGTGGGAAGTGGATGTGTGAGAGAGGAGTTGTACTTACGCCCCATTGAGCTGCGAGATAATCACGAGGGACTTGGGTGTTCTCGCAGATGAGGTTACATTTGTTGTCGTAGATGAATAACTGGACTTTTGAGTTCCAGCTGGGGTGGTCGAGATAGGTGACTGTGCACATCTTTGGTTGGGCGCGCATGGAGGAGCAGGGTATGAAGTACTGGCCGTCGTCAAGGACCTTGAATTCGTCACCGACTTGGCGGGGATGAACAACCGCATGCAAAGTACCACCTGTTGGATTGGCGTTGTTGACAGCAATGGGTGTGGAATTAGTTGGCATGGCATGGGTGAGGGTATTTAAGGCGAAGACAAGGAAGGATAGTATTGCCGGAGTTCCAGTAAACATCATCATGAAGATTGAAGTGCCGATGCTGATCCTGGAGCAAGTTGTGGTTTCGCTATCTCCGGTGTATGGAAATGTTTGTAGTTCTGCAAGTCGTCGATAATGTGACGTCGAAACTGGTAGGGGGTTATTTTGAAGCTTGTACAGTTGGAAGAATACCGAGTGGGTTTGTGTTGATGTTGTTTTTGACCAGGAGTAAGAAGACCCTTAGCTGAAATGGAGCAGAGGTGGGTTAATATAGTCTAGAGAACATCTTTGATGTCTTGAGATCAAACCGTCCATTTTTCTTCACGGCTTTGAAGATTCGGTGTTAGAGTAGAGATGGCTGGTGGATGTTCACTCCGATGTCTCTTGTCTGAGATACAAGGCGACGCTGGTAGGAGGGAATAGTATGTGACCGCGAGCTTCTTTGAATAGACTTCTTCACTCGAAGTAAGAATAGGGCTAAGAAGTGAGTCTTCTTTGATATCAAAGGATCTATTTCCGTCTTCGCAAATCACTTTGTTGTGCTTTTAGAAACACCAGATCAATGAAATTGCACTCTCTCGTTCCTCGTCGACGGTGACAATACCAAGCCACCCGCGATCAAAGGACTCGATCCCGGCCAATGTAAATCGTAGCATGTCATGGGCAAGGCAATGGGCATGGGAAATAATTGTTTGGGCGATTGACCACTTGAATCAAAGTCTCCGTAGATTTGTATCAGCGGCCACTGGGCTTGGAAAGGCACCTGGCAACACCACGAACGAAGTCAGCGCCAGACCAAACGCCTCCAAATGCGGTTGACTCTTTAAAGAACTTTCAGTTCATAAATAGAAATCCAAGGAATCAACGACTCATTCCTCTTTGTCGCATACCTCGCCGCACCTCTACCTCCACGAGTTGCTATTTCTTAGGCATGTGTGGACACGATCTATCTGCCCCTTTTCCCATTCCACTTCACTCTAAACCAGAAGCACTGGATCCGAACTCCAGCTTGGAGTCTCTTGCAATTACCACCAGTCAACAAACCAGTCCGGATATTGAATAAATGACGTGCTACGATTTTCCAGGCGTCCTGACTAGAAACCTGGAGGAAAGACCCAAGATCCCAGCTACCCAAGACCGGACGATCAAGCAACCCCAGCGACATCGCAAGCCATGATCGACCATCCAACGTCAGCAGCCCAAAATACAACGACACTTCGTGAAAATGCTTGGTTACCCCAGATTATGAGGACGATCAGATCGGCTTGCCGCCACAAAGTAGAGATCGTCCTTGTGGCTGGTCGAAATTGCGATGCATCTCTGTCCTGTACTCCGTCCAGCGATATCGAGCAAATTTTGGAGACGAAGTGCGAGACTCGGGAGACTCTTTGAATGCCACGTATTTGGTTGCACTGGGTTTCTCAACCATGCATATGCTGTGCAATGGCACTCAACCGACACGTTGCTGATGAAATCCTCAAGGACTCAAAGCACACCTGAGTGATGCACTTGCTGGTGCCTTGACTTTGATCCAGGTGGAGCTTTGCACACGACAGATTTATTTCATAGGTCCATATGTGCAAAAGCAAATATTTCAGACAGACTGTGGAAATTTTGGAAAGTGACTGGTCGGAGATCACGAGGATAAGGGCAAATGCCTACCTAGGTAGAAGCTGCGAAATATGATCAGTTTCACTTGAAGGAAAGAAGAAGAAAACAACGTAACATGCAAGCTTCACTTCGGAACGGGGTGAGATAATTCTCGGTAAGAATTTATCGAAGATTTCTGAGTTCTCGCAACAGAGACTTCGGTGGCCAGTTTCGCACCCTTGTCATGACTCTCTTCCCTGCGGTCGAGAGATACTCTCTAGGCTAGAAGCCTCAAAGAAGGAAAGCTGGCTGTGGAATCTAGGGATACAACTGCCCAGCAGAGTCACGCTTGAGATCTCTAGGGCTGCACTATTTTGTTGGCTTGGGCTTCAGTGCAAGTTAGTTGCAATTTGACGTCGGCGCATTTATGATGAGATGCTGTTCTCAACACCCCATGTCATGGCAGTAACAAGCAGGGTGAACATATTCTGGCTTGCTCAAGGGTCGGGAACTTTGAGTCGAAATGCTTTTAATACGAGTCCTCATTTCGGGGGTCTAAGCAACAGAGGTCTTCGAGTTCGAGGTCCGCATAAATACCTCATGCCAGCCAATCAAGCTCCCCTCAATACGTCGAACGAGAGAGGCAACGATTGCCAACTTCATCCTCCCCGATTGTTCATCCCGATGCGCGCAGAAAATTCTGCTCCAGGTTCCGAAGGAAGTTTCGTATTTTCTGTTGTGTTTCCCACCACTTTGTTGCCTGTACCTGCATGTTACCCCATCCAGTACCTGCATGTCAGCACAGTTCAGCTTGATTGTCTGCACGCACGCACTGGATAATTTCAGAGCATGGACTTCGCTGTGAGTGGGGTTTGTGCAGTGATCGAAGCAAGCTTTGCGGGGTAACTTATATTCACAGCAAATTTCCGCCTTCACAAGCAAATGATACGTTGAGGGGCAGTAAACACGCGATATCCACACTATTAATTAGGTGTTGGACCTGGCTCGCGAGTCGCGAGGCGGACACGAGGGGATCGACTGATTTCCAGTGATTGGGAGACAGGCTGACAGGCTCCCTACTAGTCAGGCACAAGTCCAGGAACCAGAACGTTGAGGTCAAGATTCGAAGCCCCATACGTAACAGCTACTTGGTGCTTGACCAGTCCACTCTAGAACTTCACTGATGCATACAGCCTAATAACGATCCAGTCAGATAGTCAGTCAGACTCAAAAATATCTTCAACTGCAGTTTTCACAATCCTCAACAATCCTACCATACTAAGCAGCCTCGTCAAAGACTAAATAGGGTGATGTTGATGCTGGCAAGGAGCTGTTGTACAACTGTGCTCCTTATGCCACCCATATTAATCGGTTGTCCCATGGAGCCTGCGTCGATCTTCTATTCTTGGTGCAAGTGTTACCGAGCGTTTCCGGAGTGCTTCTGACCTCCTCCATCGAGCCTAGTATATACTTTGTTTTCGTCCAATTACCACGTTACAGCGCACAATCTGCCCCTGACTAGGCGCGCGACAGCCCAAATATTCGCTTCCTCCAAGCTCAAAACAGCATAGCCTTTCCCCTATTCTAGCTGATGACCAGAGCGCTGGTTCGGTTTTTTTGCATCCTGCCGTGTGCTGGATTTTCGAGGGGCAGCCCCTCAAATTTCCACTATTGATTAGAAGCTCTCCCGCTTGCAATGCTGCAGGTCAATTCGTTGCTGCCCTGGAAAGCGCCACAATGACTCTTGACAGACCTCGAGCACATCTGCACTACTTGGCGCGGAACAACAAAGCCATTATTTGAACCTCGTATCCTCCCCTCCCTCCTAGGCCAACGCTTTCTCACGTTTTCTTCAAAAGCTTCTCCCTCTGCTCTTCAAAGTCACTCTTTCTCCATCCACATACAGTCGTTTCAATCCTAAGTCACTCTCTTTTGATAGTCACTCGTTCAATCTACCGATTTAATACCTCTTGTCAATATGCGCACCACTTATATGAGCTTGGGAGCTCTTGCTCTCACATCCGTCAATGCCTGGTCTTACCCAGACTGCGTAGGTTTTCCTACCTGCTCTTGACTTTTGGGACATTACTAATATAAATGCTTTCAGGAGCCGGATAACTGCTACAGAAACATGGTTGATTCCCGCTTCACCGAGACTGTCGCTCCGTTCTGCTTCGGCTATCTCGATGGATCCATCACCGATGTCCCAGCTGACTACCAAAACTGTGATGGAGATGCGAAGGCCATCAGCTCTGCCTGTTCTTGTATCACCTACACCGCCACTTACTCCGCGAGTGTCTCATCCTCTACCTCGGAATCTACCAGTGCTCCGTACACTTATAGCACCACCGAGACCACCTCAAGCTCCTCGGCCGAATACACATCTTCCAGTGAATCCAGCAAGACTTATGAAGCCACTGTGACACCGAGCTCTTCATACAGCGCTTCATACCCAGTTGAGACCAGCAAGTCCGAGTACCCGGTCTACTCTACCAGCTCCGAGACTCCTGTCTACACAACAAGCTTCAGCAAGGCCGAATACACCACCTCGACCATCTATGCTATCACAGAGTACACTGTCACATCCTGCAAGCCAACCGTGACAAACTGCCCAGCTGCTCCCCACGTCACTACCGAGACCTACATTCTCTCCACAACAGTCTGCCCAGTCGCATCCGTCCCAACTTATACTCCCAAGGGACCAGTCACCTCGACCTGCACCTACTACGCAACTGAGACTCACTCGACCAAGGGTTACACTTCCACCACCATCTATCCAACTTCCACTGGCGTCGTCACCATTGTCGTCCCAACCTACCCTCCAGGACAAGTTCCAACATACACCACTCTGGCCCCTGTCGTATCCCCAACATACCCAGGAACAGTCGTTGTCCCCTCCAAGACCACCACTGCTGCCGGTCTGGTCGTTACCGCTGCCGCTGGGCGTCTCTCAGGTGGCCTTGAGATGCTTGCCGGTGCCGCTGGTGCTATCGCTGTTGCTCTCTTGTAAGGGAGTCAAGTCACGTTTTTGTTTTGATTCACTTCGGTTAGTGGGATTGGAAGGCTGGGGGTTTTGAAAACGGGAGATATATGGATGGATTGGAGTTTGTAATGTAATGAAAATCGCCATATATGCTATGCTATATACGTGCAGCTCAAAATGATATTCAAACTTGTCTAAACTATTGCAAGGCACTCACTCACTGGTTCACACTGCTTGAGGGTGACTGACTGACTGATCGATCGAAACGTCGCATTCTCAATAAGCGAATGAATGTCTGTCTCACAAAAACCTCGGACCTTCTTTATGATTTCCTTTTTACACAATGCATTACTCCTGACACCTCATGTTTGTGGCCATTGCCCCGTTACACCCCCTCGCCGTCTTCCAATCCATCGGCGAGCTGGACCCAGACCCGGCGTGTCGCATCCCATCCCATCCCATCCCTTCTGCAGCTATCGACGCCTGTCACCTCCGCCACGCAGAGCCCACCACATCAGAAAGCTTCCTGCTTTTGTTCTTTGCCTTGTGAAACATCCCGTCTGATGATAAGGTTTCCGACATACGGGGCCCGCTGTCCATGCGAGATAGGCGGGACACGCTCAGTATGGAAATTTGAAAATAAATTTACGCCGTTTCAATACAGTATGGATTGCTTTTCTGAGATTGAAATCATAGCTTTAACTTTTGAAGCGTGCGGGAGGTTGCTTTTCATTTCATTCGTGATTTGAGTGAGCGAGAAGAAACGGCGGCTGAGAGCTCAGCTGAGATAGCAGTCAGCCTGTTTAATTCCTTGAATTGGGAACTCATCGCATTCACAACTGCAATAATGAATCTCCCTATCGCGACTTTAATAAACGAATTTCCTCTGCTGTTCTCCTACGTATGAAAGTCGCGACTTACCACTCCATAAATTTACCACCCGTCCAATCCCCTAAAGATTAAAACAAAGGTATTTCCCAACCGCGATGCCGACCGCGCGAAGGATTTACTGCCGTCCAGCGGCTGAAGAGGCTCATTCATGTCATCTCCACAGTAATCTTCTCTCTCAACCAGTGTCTCAACACATCAATGTGCGAACCGCAAGTTCAGGTGGTTATTTTTCTGTATCAAAAGTAGTTCTTCTAAACATTCATTTGCTCCTGTAAATTAAATAAAACGGGAAACTCCGACGATGTCTCAGGGAAAATATTTAGGGCAAACATTCCACGTGGGTCATGCATGGTATTCCATTCCACTTTAAGTCCCGAATCTCATAACTCAATGCACTCGAGGGGAAATTGTTTGCATGTTACGGGAGTAGATAACAGTTTCCAGGAAGTCAAGATAAGTTTGCAACAAATCCTACAAATGCTTTTGATCTGATGCCCAGTGTGTTGAAACCTCGCTTGACATACGAAAAGTAAATATCGACGCAAATAAATGCACCAGTTGTGCCTGGCGAGCTTCAAACAATTAAGAATAGAAAATGACAGTACGACAGAGGATCGAGGTAAGGAGAACACAGCTTCTGGAAAGATATTGACAGTCAAACTGCAAAGGAAAGGCCACACTGCGAAGAGAAAACATTGAAACACCACACCACCAAACTAACATCCCACTCAATCAACAGACCCAACATTATCGATAGTATATCAGAACCTCTACTTCCTCGGCTCCTTAAACTCCACCAAGCGACCCCCATCCAACACAGCAATCCTATCCGAGTCCATGATAGTATCCATACGATGAGCCACAGTCAGAACCGTGAAGTCCCTGAACTCCTCTCTGATAAGTCGCTGCATAGTCCGATCAGTCTCAGCATCAACATTACTCGTCGCCTCATCCAACACCAAAATCTTTGCATCTGGTTTAAGCATAGCTCGTGCGAGACAGAATATCTGCTGTTGGCCTTGCGAGAGGGGGTTGGCTGTCATGTCGGCGTCGAGACCGCCGCGGGCGGAGAGGATGTCCCAGAGTCCGACTTTGGTTAATGCAGTGATGATGGAGTTGTCGGAGGCGGTGGATCTTGGGTCGGCGTTGAGACGGACGGTGCCGGAGAGGATGAATGGCTCTTGGGGGATGGTGACGATGCGAGAACGGATGATTTCGCGAGGAACGACTTTTAGATCAATTCCGTCGATTAGGATTGTGCCGGATGTCATGTCGAGAATTCGAAGCAGGACAGATAAAAGAGTGCTCTTGCCACTGTGGGATTTCTTAGTAAATCATTATGAGTAAAGGGGATCAACTTACCTGCCAGTACGGCCACAGATGCCGATTTTCTCCCCCCTTCTGATGCTGAAGGAGATGTCGCGGAGTGCGGGAGATGAACTAATACACATTAGAGACGAAGACAAGGAGAAAGAATTCAACATACCCGTACGAGGCAGAGACGTTCCTAAATTCAATAGCCCCTGAGGTGGGCCAGTCTTGACCCGGTACGAATGTCTCTTGCTCTTTATGCTCAGACACGGTCTCGTTCTCAAAGCTCTTCAGTCTCGCAATAGCGCCAAGGGAAGTTTCCATCTGCGTCCAGAACATCATGAACATCCCCAGGCTAAAGTTGAAGTTTACGATAGAGCTCAAAGAAACACCAAGTCGACCACCAGTCGTGGAACTGGTGAGACTCGTGGCCAATGCAACCACGACGACAGCTGTGAGCCCAACCAAAAGCAACAAAACGAGGTTGAACCAGCGCTGTATGCAGTACATGAGATAATGGGGCCGTTGTGATTTATCGAGTAGCTCGATATTCTCTCTCAAGAAGTGGTCTTCCCAGCCGAAAGCTCGGATTGTTGAAAGGCCCTCGATGGTTTCCGTAAAGTGTGTGTATAGTGGGCTCTTGCATTCGAGATCCAGGAATCTAATCTGTCGTGATGTTCGGAGGTAGAAGCTCTGAAGGAAGTAGACGCACAGTACCAGCGCTGGACACGCAAGAGCCATGTAAGTTGATCCGGTCGCGATGAGCCCAAATTGAGCAAGGCATTGAAGAAAGGCTTTCTGTGTCAGTAAAAAAGCAATCGACCGAGACATGAATACATACCAGAAAAACACATCGCTGCAGCACCGGGAAGACTTGCATCGATGAGAGTCATGTCTTGACTAAAGCGATTTAGCACAAGACCAGAATCTGTCTCATCGAAGAAGGACTGCGGGGCTCCCATAACGGATGTCAGAAGAATCTTATGAAGACCTGCTCCGGATCTTGGAATGAGTTTCATGTAGAGATTGCTGGATTTGAATCAGCAAGGTGAACCGGAATGTCAGCAATGAAGATAATCCTTACTATAGAAGTCCGGTTGCAGCGGTCAAAGCCACCACTGCAGTGGTTACATAGATGCCTACGAAAAGGCCTACCTCTTGTATAGTGTGGTTGGCGTACCAGGTGAGCCACAGAGCTGATTTTAAATCAGCAAAATAAACATCGGATTTGTATGATGGTCTTACGAGGAAAGTTCGAGCCCAACGTCCAAACCAAAGCTGATACTACGTTTGCCAATGCGATTTTCCACCCAATGGATTTCAGGTAGTAATTGTACACCGACAGGTCTCCGATTTGCCTCGTCAGGTCTGCAGTCTCGCTATCCGATCCTTGCTTGGTCTTGACGGGGGTAGGATCTTTCGGCTTGTCGTCATGGTCTTGGTCATCAGATTCAATCGCTGGGGATGCTTTTGAGGGCTCTCCATTGAGTACTGATTTGACGAACTCCGAGTTGCGAGCCCGGAGTTCTTCAAAAGTCCCCTGCTCAACCATACTTCCATCAGCACCCAGAACGAGAATATTGTCTGCCAATGGAAGATGTTTGACTACAGAAATTGGTCAGCAGAAGCAAATAGTTCTGTTGATACATAGCTTACCAGCGTGTGTAGCAAGGATCACAGTGCTTCCTAGCTTTCTGAATAGTCCCCTCTTTTCAAACAGGCGTTCGACAACAAGCGCCTCAGTTTTACCATCGATGGCACTGAGAACATCATCGAGAATAACGATGCTTCTTCTCGCATAGACAGCTCTTGCAAGTGCGAGTCGTTGTTTCTGTCCACCGCTGAGCGTCACACCACGGCTCCCGATGATGGTCTCATGCTGGTCTGGCAGGTCCAATACATCGCGATCAAAAGCACAAGCATGGAGAACCGAGCTGTACCATTGGAAATCTTCCTCAGTTGGGTCATCATATCCGGTAATGATCTTGCGAACAGTTGTGTTCTGGAGCCATGGCGTTTGGCTACAGTACGCCGAGTTTTTGAAATTGGCGATGATGGATCCTGTCTCGCATTGCAACTCACCAATGATGGCTTTCAGTAAGGTAGATTTACCTGAACCTACTACTCCAACAACCATTGTTAGAGATTCTTTGATGACATCGAGGTCAATGTTGCGCACAGCTGTCGATGCGGATGGAGATGGTTTGATGCTTGTGTTGCGCAGCGACAGGACGACATCGGCCGAATTTCTGACAAAGCTTTGAAGTTCAATGCCAGCCTCATTTTCTTGAATGCCAACAGAAGGCTCCGATCCCTGAATAAGCCTTAGATCTTCGCAGGAGTCGGAGATAAGAAATTTCTCAATCCTTTCCAAGCATCCAGTGGCCATTCCGATCATGGGCAGTGTCTGTAGGAACTCCTCGGCTGGAGATGTGAGGAGAGATATGATTGACAAGGAGGAGAATGTCTGACTGGTGGTAAGCTTCTCGGATCCGTTGACTGATGCTTGGATTGCGAAAATGACAAAAGTAGCCATTGGGCCCACGGTGGTTGGAAGAAAGGCTGACTGGTGGTTAGCAGTGTTCCATTGGGGTTTCTGAGATCATACATAATATCATGCGCCACATCCCCATGACCCTGAATTTCTTCGAGAGATTGAGTTCTCTCACTCTTTGACTTTGTAGAGTGCTGGACAGGATGGTGGTGAGACCCATCATCTTGATACTTTTCATCGAGCCTAGCATAGAAGATGTCATCCCAACTCGCGTCTGGACGGCTGCAATCCAATCTTTTTGCCTTGGACCAATAAGTTTTGTGACCTGACCTGCACCCATAGTCGAAGCTAAGTTTATCAGCGAGAATCGGGGAAGTGTGTAGAATGAGCAACTCACCAATGACGATGACAATAGGAGCCACACAAACCCATCCAAGATTTCTGCTCAAGAGGTAGAGGCCGATGACGAGCTCAATGACCTGTGCCCATGCCTGACAAAGGGCATCTAAACTGAAAGCAAGTTGGTCGATATCGCTACTCATGTGAGTCAAGGATGCATTTTTATCTTGCAGATCAGCCTGCTGCTTCAGTGTCTTTGAAAAGATCAAGGTTGCCACAACTCCCCTGAATCCGACCAAAACTCGGTTGACAGCATGCTGATAATGAGTCGTTGATATCTGCGCATGTCAGATCCAAAAATCAGAAAACATGAGACTAAGCTAGAAAACTCACCGCGATCCCAAGATAGATGAGTGCTGCAACGCCTATCAATCCGTACCCATCATTCTTATTCCGAGTTGCTGATGGTTCAGAGACGAACTTGATGGTTGAGCTGATGAGAAAGGGCTGAGAGTAGTTGAATCCAATCAAACAAAGGCGTGGGAAAATGACAGAGAGGAAAGGCCACCTCAAACAATGAAAGATGGAAACAACAAGACGATTACTTCCACTGGCATGGTCTGTATTTCTCGTCAGCTTCAAATATTGCAGAAATCGGGCTGCAAGGACTCACACTTATCCCAAGACGCCTGCATGCGATCTCGAAGCGGTTCAGACAGAAGGGAGGCATCTGTTTGGAAGAGGTCGTCCAAAGTGAGAAGTCTACGGAACCCAGTCGCAAGAATCGGATTGATCCACCAGAAGAAACTTCTGTTGAAGATCCCGCCCGTCGTCTCTGGCGAGTATCCATTGTAAGGGGCGCTCAGGTAACGACGTTTACTGCAACTTTCCAATACGAGAAGAGCGGCTTTGATAGCCACACTTGCAGTGAAGAGGCCGAGAATAGCGGGGTTGTCATGTCGGAGATATAATGTTCTGACTTGAACGGCGTCGAAGGTGAGAGTTGCCAGGAGGTAAATACTGAGTAGAAGCGAGGGTTGGACGGCTCGGCTATCTTCAAGGCCAGACAGGAGGAGGATGGCGATGGCAGCGACGAATGACAAAGCAGACGACGGCAATGTAGCTCGAGTCACGCGATTCGATGTCCAGAGTACCAGCAAACCGAGTTGAGCTCCAATGAGGGCAAGGCATAGAATCTGTACATATTAGCCTGGCACATCCATAGATCTTTGTTGGCTTACTATCTTGATTGTCCGAAATCCAGAGTGTCGCGTCTTTGTGCTGGATTGTAGAAGCGTGATGAGCCGTGGAGGGGCGAACAGGAGCAGCAATGCGGCGGGACCAATGGACAGGATGGTCTGCTCGAATAACAGCGTGAAGTCGAAATCGGAACGACATCCTTTGACGATTGGACCGAAAGAATTGTCGTTTGATGGCTGGCATAACGATACCGTGTATTCGCTTTGATTCATCGTCACTCTGTGCTCCAGGAGCTGGAGTTGGCTGGCGATTTTACTTTATTTATTCGCAAGATGCGATGGTAGTTTTAATTCTTTACGTGTGGTTCTATTCTAACTTGCAGACGCAATACCTCCTGTTTGTGAACGGGAGGCTGTCATATCATGTGGAAATGGCAAGATGGGAAGGAAAGAAGAAAAGAAGAGGAGTTGAGAAGGGGGAAGTGGAAGAATATATCACGGCGAGGCTAATGTTTCACTGAGCGGCACAGGATAAGCATCGGCCTGGGCATCTCATGATTTATCTATCCAGCTTCCTAAAATAGACAGCAAAGCGAGATGGAACGCTGCAAGTTCGCGGACGATCGGTTCCGTGCTTTCAATTTATTTAATTGTGTATGAGCTATGAATTTAAAGATATTGCGATCAAATCTTCTTTAGTTACGAAATTCGGATGACTTCCCTTCAGATAACATCAAATTCGTTCCTCTATCTCTTTCAGATAAAACCAAATATCTTCCTGCTAGCGCCTGGGGCTGCAGAGCAAGAACAAAAGATTCGCGTCATCATGAATATGCACACATGCACCGAAGACAGGGATTTCAGGCAGGCGGCCCAAAAGCAATTTCAGGAGAAGTCTTAAAGAAAAATCCCCCCTCGTTCTCGAGAGAATATCTTTGGTCCGACTTGAAAAAACTCATTCTCGGAAGCATCCAGCTGCATAATATGCGAATAAATGTAGATTTTCGAAAAGGGAATGATCCGTATATACGTGTGAGGGCAGGCATCGATTTCCCCATGAACGAGCATTTCCCCTGGGAATTGTCGCTTAGTCGAGTACCCCGTATTTGCTGACCGCGGTCTGAACCAAGCAAACATCGCTTACCACTTTTCCACGAACTAGAAATAAGATCAAGAGGAACAGTTTGTGAACCAAAATCATACTTAGACTCAAGCTTTGAAAATTACAGTAGTTCATACACGCCAAGTCCGTCAGGTTCATCGCAGCCCCTCTCCGGAATCTCCTCAAGCCTTCCTGCTCTTCTCAGCCAACACTTTCATCCCATTCGTTGATGCAAAGATTGTATCCTGTTCACTGATTAGCCCGTGAATTCTGACAAAGATGAATCAGCCAAAACGTGGAAACATACCGGCATCAAATGCGGCGCGAAAGTCGTAACCGCCCACACCAGCAAGGCGTTACCTCCTCT
The DNA here is from genome assembly GCA_017366145.1 of Cadophora sp. M221. NCBI lineage: Eukaryota > Fungi > Ascomycota > Leotiomycetes > Helotiales > Ploettnerulaceae > Cadophora > Cadophora sp. M221. The sequence goes on along the minus strand of JAFJYG010000086.1, from coordinate 42,653 downwards.
CCAATACCACAAGTTCGACTTCGGCTTCATTGCATTCGCTACCAGTCCCTGTGCATAAGCTGCAGGTGTCATTGCATCTTTTGAAAGTTCCTTCCCTGAAGCTGTCTCGTTGATGTAACTCTGAACGGGGAAATATAGCGAGTCTATTTGAATATAGTCAGTGACGGTTGAGTCTTGGGACCGAGTGTTGGATTCTCACCTGCGGGAAGCTCAACGGCGGCTTGGTTATTGAAAAATTCAGTTGCGATGACTCCGGTAACGACCTGATGGAATTATCAGCTGGATCTGTTCTAACATGATCCGAAGAGCGGATCTGGCGTACTGTGATGACTTCGACTCCGAACGGTGCGAGCTCAACTCGAAGTGTTTCACTCAGGAGATTGGCCGCGGCTTTGCTGGTATTGTATACTCCTATGAACAGTCAGCTAATTAAACGTGGAAGATGTGAAAATTTCAAGTACCGGTATATGCTTGTGCAAGTCTGCCAACGATTGATCCGATGTTGATGACTTTCCCTTTAGCTGTGATGAGGCTTGGCGCGAACGCTTGCGTCATAGCCAGCACCGAGATGTAATTCAATTCGAAAACCTCTCGAGCAGCCTCTAATTTGACATCAAGTAGAGGCATAGTGTTACCTGTAGCAATGATCAGCATTTAAAATTTCAAAGCAACAGATGGTGTTGAGATCTAATGGCATACCCATCCCAGCATTGTTCACCAAGAAATCCAATTTGCCTCCCGTGATCTTCGAAATCTCCACGACCGCTTCCTCGATTGACTTGGATGATGTGACATCTAGTTTGACTGTAGTGAGACCGAGGGATTTGAGATGTTCTATCTTTGAGAGATTTCGAGCTGTTGCGAAGACGTGTACGCCCTTAGCGTGGAACTCCTTTGCGAGCGCATCACCGATTCCACCTGCACTGCAACCGGTAATCAGAGCGTACTTAGGCATGGCTGTCGGGAGTTACAAGGTGTTTTGCTGTTGTTAAGATTGTCAGGATTGTTGGGAATGAAGATGTGAAGGGATGAGTCTGATAACATGTGAACTGGGCGAATTATATATGTTCTAGAGGAGGGGTAATGAAGTAACTCGCAAATCGGAATCGGCCTGTTGTCTATGGCGCATTCGCTTCAGATTCATTAGTAATGAGATATGCTAACTAATAGTACTCCAACCACACGGCATCCTACTAGGAGTTGGACCGATTGCCGTCGAAAGGGGGGTTGAAGTATGGTTGAAGCTAAGCAAGGATTAGTGAACATTTATGATTACTGAACAAGTTCTCTACTCCGCACTTTCACATTTGTAAGAACAAAAGGACCTGACGACGTTGACTTCATGCCTAGAAGTTGGGAAGTTGAGAATCGGTCGAATGCATGAATTTACAGAAGTATCAGTGGTGGCCCGCGTCATGGAGTTGTGGTTGGTCCTGCTCGAAGTCTACGCCACACGATTGTCAAGCATCGGAGCTAAGTGCATGATCCAACGGTTCCCGAATCCAACTAAGACCGGGTAACTATTTTCGAGAGCAGAATATCAGATTCCGCGAATTGGGATGAGTGAGACAAGACTTCCTTAGTATAAAAAGGCCAGGAAGCATTTTTCGAGTTTCCACATTCTCACCACCACAAACTACACACCCATTTCGATATTCAATACTGCCTTTCCGATGTAAATTCGCGTTACATCTAGGAACCTCCGATACAGGAATCTTGGGAGTCTTGAATACTTCCAAAAGACACTTGGCAGATAGTTATGACACGCCATGCGGGAACGTTCCCGATGCCGGAATACTGAAAACCTCATCTCAAGCTTTCTATTAGACACAGACGTCCCAATGATGATCAATTTCGCAATCTGATACAGCTGAGTGATGCCTCCACTGCAATTCAGGATGTCCCAATTGGACATTCGGAATTGATGTCTCGGGACGGACCGTTAGTGGACAGACATCAGCCTGGGACGAGATAGAGAATACTGGCACCCGAGAGAAGTGCATGAGAAGAATCTCACACCACCTTACGATATGGAACGTATTTTCCCCTGTTTTCAATATTAAGACCCAGTTCTGCCCACGAGGTTCAGCTACGTGATTGAGATACTCCGTGATGCCCTCAAACTCTCCGGTTTGTGATCACTTGGCACGGGAGGCTGCAGCTGGACTTGGCTGAAGCTTCTGCTTTGACTTTTGTTTTCATATTTTTGGAAATATGTACCGTGAGATACGTCCAGTGAATATGAGAGCATATTGAATGCGGAGTCTAGATTCATTGGAAAGTGTCGTGCAAGTGATGATAAATAGAAGATCAAATCCACTTGCAGATATGCATCCTCAACCTCACCATGAAATTCACGTAGTTGAAGTTTCGGTTGAGATGACGCTCGTCACAATGGGGATTGACAGATAGCTCGAGCAGAACGTTGTCGCGACCGCTCGAGTGGGAGCAGCTGCAGGAACAGTTGGGTCGAAGCATCGAAGGAGATTTGTCTCGGGCGCAAGTCGCTCTGTTCACGAGGTTGAACTCAGACCGATCCTCGATGGGAGATGCGAATTCTGGCAGAGTCAACAGTAGAAATAGGAAGAATTGGGTGATTGAAGGCATCTTGAGTTTGAAAATTCTAGATGAGAATAGAGTATGATAAATGGAAGATCGAGGCAAGATGCTCTCCTGCAAGCTAGATACTGAATCACTACTGACCAGATACAGCAAAACTGCCACTGCAACCGACTACGCAACCACCACTCTTCCGCTCATTGCCCAGAGAGCTCCCACTGTCAATCCAATTGCATGCACATCTGGTTTCTCTCCGGTTCAGCTGAGTAGCGATTGTTCTTGTTTGAGCATCACTCCTTCGACAACATACACAACCGCAACATCAACCAATACTCTCGTGAGTCACTCCCCCAAACTCCATCTCTTCAAACACAAACTGGCAACCCCCATTAGGTATCCACCGCAATCAATACAATCATAGCAACAGCCACCCCCACCACACGCTGCACAAGAAACACAAACCTAATCACCAACCCCAGTTTCGAATCCGGCTTCAACAGCTGGGCCATCGCCCCCTACGGCGCCAACACCCCACCCACATTCACCGGCGTCATCGGCGGCGGTCTCAACAGCACCAGCGCCTACAGCATCTCCTCGGGCCCATCCGGCACCGGAGCTATCCTCTCAGTCCGTAAGCGGTCTCGTCCCAGGCGTCACTTACACATTCTCGTTTGACTACATGTTTAAGAACTCGGGCGTGGCGAGTTCAATTCAGTGTGTTCTGAGCTCGGTGGGCTTGTCGGCGCAGAGTACGACGAATGGCTATACGCCTGAGAATACGTGGACAAGTGGCCCGACGTACGGGGTGACGTTCGTGGCGATGGGGACGGGTGGGGATTTGTTTTTTTTCTTTATTGCGAGGGGAGCGATTACGTGGAAGGTGGATAATTTCTATCTTGGTTGTTAGGTGGTGATGTGAATGTGGGCTGTGGAAATGGATTTGGGTCAGTGAGGGGGGCTTATTTTCGAAAATCGTGGTATAGAGTAATGATTTAGAACATGGGTGGTTTAGGTTACAGGATATACGACTTCATGTAATAATAAATGGAGGAATTATGAGAATTAAGTTGATCATGACTCCCCAAGTGACTCCGAAAACAGTAACCAATGGTGGCAGAAAACCCTCTCTCAAACAACCAAACACAATTCAAACCCAACCTAGACTTTACCACCATGTAACAAACTTATGCTGTTGTATCCAAACCACTACCTTCAGTCATTCGCCTCTCAACACCACCCTCCTCCTTCAAGCCATTCATCTCCAAAACACCCCTCTGCTCATCCATCTCGGGTATCATCCCGAATCCCATCTCAAAGCGACGATGCTCGGCATCGACTTCAAAGTGTGGTTGGTAGACCAGCATATCAGGTTCCGGGTCCGGAGCAGCTGACATCCCATTCACTTTTACTGCCATTCGTTTCCGCCAGAAAACAATACCGAGCAGAATAGACACAATAGCGACAATGGCACCGACTGCTCCGCCAACTATCGCTCCTGTGTTCGTGGTACTTGATGACCCATCAGGCAAAGGAGTTCCAGTTTGGGGGACGCCCGACGTAGCAGTAGGCGATCGCAAGGCAGTCACATTAGAAAGCGTTGATTTCTCAAAGATCGTCGACAGGGTTGGATTGTTCCATGTGCCTGGGAAAGGACTTTTGGCGTCTGCGTAGTAATCCTTGACAACATTCGACCGAGCGTAAGGAGCTGCGTCAGGATTGTAGTTGAAGCCCCAAGTCAAGTTGGTCATGTCGAAAATACCCATGCTGTTGGTCCAGGAGTCTTTTTTGTATGCGTCGTTCTCGATGTGACCGCCGATGCTGATCATTTGTCGATTGCCGATGATCTCGCAGCGATGAGCGGCTCTTTGGGAGACTTTGATGTCGGTCTGGATCCAAGTGAATGCTGGCAAGGTGAGGATCCAAACTCTGCTCAGGTCGTCGATCAGGTCTGGTTCGACGACTGCGTAGTTCAAATCGCCGCCTTGGAAGCCTCCATAGACAAAGCTGACTCGTTAGCTATGGATGGGAAAATTCCAAGTACAGCATAATTAACGGAACGACTTACATTTCGAAAGTGGAATTATCTGCTGCACTTTGTCCGACCGCACAGAAAGATGTTCTGGGAACTGGCGTTTTAGGTCCGGTTGCAACTTGCGTGTAGAATTTGCCAGTGTCGATATCGAAGATAGTGATGTCCATCATCGAAACCAGGGCAGCACCTGGGTTGAAGGCGGGACTCGTTGGAGAATCACCACCTATGAAGACGATTACGCCCTGCTTGCCGTACATGGGAACAAAAATAGCTTGCCCTCGAACCCCCTTCAGTAGAATATTAGGCATATCTTCTATCTAAGATGGTGAAAGCTTCATTGTAGGATAGAGGACATACCAAGCCAGATTGATGGTAACCACTACTGCTGCTATTGCCCCAAGATTTCGTCTGAAAATCGTAAGTCACCAGCCCCGGTAACGCAGGTTGAAAGCCGTCCAAGCCAGCAAAGGCCGGGTCGTTTTCCTTGCTTGTGAACCCTCCCAAGCTGTAGTATTTCGTAGGACTTGTTGCCCACAGAGCTCCTGCTGTTTCGGTGAAGGAAGAGAAGTTGCTTTCCTTCGAGGCGGAAACTCCGTATCCAGCGGCGAACTTGCGTGACCATGTGACATTTCCTGCGTCGTTGGGTGTGAAGCCCCATACAGCTGGTTGGACGTTCATCTCGTAGGGCCATCCTCCGTACCAGAATACTGTGTTGGATATAGAGTCATACCACACTAACTTGAGAGTTAGCCAATGGCCTGCAACGAGGGAAGCGGGAAAATTCGAACGAAAGAAAGGTTGGCACTGCTTGGCTACGAGTTGCTGACGACCTCAAGGGAATGTGATAGATGTGAACATGCATACTAGTTGGCTGGCGGGTGAGCATGTCTTTCCCCGCAGTGTGAGGATTAACAAGCGGAACTAGATCCTCAGTAGTCCATGGTTTACTCAAGTCGATCGAGTATGTGACGTTCCCTTGATACTGTCAGCCCACTAGCTTTCCATTTACTCTGGGTGGAATACTGACCCCAATAGCCATCATTTCCTACCTGATTACCCGCTAGCCACATCTCCCCAGAATCGATGTAAAGCCATTTGTTAACCACAACGGCTACGTTCGGTTAGCAGTTAGATGGTTATGCCTGTCTGGCCAGCACCAAACTTACACCCTTGCCAGAACCAAGAGAGGACACCGAGGGGAAGAAAGCTCGCAGCTGATGCTCTGGTCCAGAATGCAGCGAGTATGAGAAGCTTCAGACATAGAGAAGTCATGTCGGAAGTTGTGAAGAATTCTAGAGGTGTCTTGGCGCGGGGAAATGGCAAGTCAATGGAGATATCAAGCGATGAGCTCTGAGGATTTGTCTCTACTCTAGGACTTGATATCATCAGAGGAAAGATTTAAGTCCGTTCATGATGCTTTCATATACTTCAAATCAGACCCCAAGATCCAAAGATCCAAAGTGCAGTTTTATTCCACGCGAGACCATGCATCGTACGATATGGGTTGGATAAAAAGCCATTGAACATTGGCAGATACTGGCTGCAACTTGCTCAAGAGTTCAGCTCGCCAAAATCGTGGCATCACATCTTCCAAAATAGAAGTGATCAAATTTAGAAGAAGTGATCAAGCCCTCAATCTTGGTAATATCAAAGATCATGGTGATAATGCTGAGGTACTGGCGGCTCAGCATTGAAACCATTCCAGTTATTCAGCATACGACAGAAGCCACATCTCACCACTTGCAATTCGGCGTTAGGAATGATAACATGAATGTAGACTCGATTCAAGATAAGATCTTACAATATCACAAAAGAAAGTCACATCAAGAATGAGGCTTAGAGACTTCTCTTACTCATCAGACTGCATGTGAAAGGCTGCGGCCGCGTGCGACCCATCCAACCAGGCGGGTTGACATCATATCTGGGGGCCATCGGGTATTTTCCGTTCATTCAGCCCTACCACATGTTGATCAGGCGGGTGAGACTTCAACTCCAAACGAGGGCTCACGGCCAGTTTCATGATATGTGCCATTACATAGGGCTGTTCGGACCCCAACAAAGTCGGGAAAGTCCGACAAAGGTTTGAAAAAGCTGGTTCCACTGGACCATATTACGACTGTTTTGGGCGAAGGAGTTCCATATATAAATTGAGAGGAGGTCGGGGATAACAATGCTGTGCATCGTTCCTTGCTCCTGGTGTAGCAGTGTCTCAACCAGTATTGGAAAGGCCGAACAACATTATTGGGACTTGGGTAGCTGAAGTCGTTTTACGAAATTCGCCACTTTGATTCGCAAAGATACGATGAATTGACCTTCTTGAAAGGTGGGAACTAGAACAGCGGTTCAAACAAGTGCAAATGCTGAAAAGATTTGAGAGCAGAGTGTTTCATTCATGGAGTACGACTTGCCAAAATAGCACACGTCGGGGTGTAAGCTTTTTGCATACAATCATGACCCAACCAAGGTCTGCGCTTTGGCATCATGGACGGCCGTTGGTAGTGGAAAAACAAATGTACAACAGTCTTTAACATACTCTGACATCTGGCCTGGATGGCACACTGACAACATTCTCCAGAATAATCTCAAACATGCCTGCTTCTTCCAGTCTCCGGTTATCTCAACAAGACCACCCAATGGATTCCTGCATGAGCTGCCAAGTGCGAACAAAGGACAATGCATCCTCAATACTCTCCACAGCCCTTACACTGACTTTGTTGTCATTACCAAACGCAGTGCTGCCCTCCCTGACCAGCGTGTTCGTGAAATGACTCCCCAATTGCAGCAAGGCCTTTTTCACATGCATCTGCGTACCGTCGATCGGCTTTCCATCATCCAACCATTTCCGTCTTACGGTTGCCATGTCCTTGATGACAAACAGAAACTCCAATCCAGGGAAACACAGCTTATGTTCATTCTCGCTCAAGTCCCAGATATCGGATGTGACTACCAGGAACTTGGCACGTTTATCGAATAGGAACTTGTAGGAAGTCGAGCCGTGTAAACGACAGATGGCGTTCGAAGGGCATGTATGACGCTCCTTCTCATTCGACAGGTATACGATATCAGACTCTGGGTTCCAGTATGTGTTCTGTCCATATCGCAGTACTTCGGCCCCATGCTCACAGTCCACTTCTTTCGCTGCACTCGGCTTCCAGACCCAGCTGCGTAGCCAGTATGTCATTTCGATATGCAAGCCATGCTGGTATTGAGTCAATGCCACCTCTCGTGCCTCACGGCAGGTACGCAGTAGAGCGGGTGTATTTGTACAATTGAGACCAGGAAACATGTGTTGCCACGGCTGGGCGTCGGGGTTTTGGTGAGATTGAGAGGAATCAGTGAGGCCAATGGTGAAGACCTGTTGAGGCTTTTCGAGGACTGCCTGGAGCCATATTTGGCGTCGGAGTTCGAGAGGAAGGTTGGGAAACTTTGGAAAGGTGACTGGAGATACCATGGCCATGACTTGTTGACGCAGAAGGAGACGTAGGAGAGGGATGAGAGAGAATGAGAGAGAATGAGGAATGGAGAACCTATAGGAGAAGGTAGGTAAGGAGATTGAGACAGAGAGGGAGACAGTAGGGAGAGCTGGCCCGGTCCTTCAATTGAACCCTGAACGCGTCGAAGGGACGCAATTGACCAACGATTCGAAACACAATGTGAAGAGACTGTCCAAGAGTGACTGGTCCTGACTGTGTTGACGCCAGAGAGTATCAGTGTGCACCAAGAACACTGCGGAGGGACTTGTGGTGTTGTCGTTGAGTGTTCGAAGGACTGGAGCATGCCGCTGGGAGACGCGCCCTGACAGTTCGTCATGGTTTCGAGTTCGGTTCTGAGAGTTACGCAGCTCCGCGTAAATATGTGGCCCTCACGCGCAACGTATCACATGATCATATCTTTTCGGTAAACTCGCTCAGATCGGCAACCCCCTTTATTTTGCCAACCTTCTTCGTTCTCTTTCCATCCTCAATAAATAAGTCAACCAATATCACATCCGATTCCTCACCACCTCACCACCTTGGCATCAAATCCCCCTTCTTCACCACCGCTTTCCACGTGCCTCTCGTGATGTTTTAGCCACTTCGTATCCGATTCAAGACACTTGTGGCGGTGCCGCTATCGAATCAATATTCTGGCGCGTCACATTACCCAACAGTGCCATTGCCACCCTTCCTCCACCCCCCCTCTTTCAGCAGATCTATCTTCCAACGGTCGCTAGATAGCTATCGCTTCTCAATGGTTCAAAGGCTTGGAAGTCTCTTTGACCTATCGTTCCCTTATGTCTCGTCACAAACTTTTCTTTGCTCTTTGCTTCAAGCTGAAAGTATGCCCCGCCGCGGCGCGATGGAGAGTCTTTATTGCTTGCTTGATCGTGACGTTTGTTGCAATGATGGACTGATTGAGTGGTTTTCGGATATGATATAGATTCCAGGAAGTCCGGGAATTATCAGAGCATTTATTGTTTGCCTTAAGTTGTCTGTTATCAAAGTTTCCCTCTCGTTCGCCAGCCTTCCCTGTCTTGAGTCGTGCAGAAATTCAAATTCAAATTCAAATTCCATCAGAGAAACAGTAAGTTCTTTATGAAGTTTCGGTTTCATTCTCAAGAACCTGATCCACTTCTTTCTTTGTACCACAACGCTTGTCCGTTACAGATGATCTCAATGCCCCGTCCGGGGACTTAGTCTCTAATTTTCCGGCATTAGTGAGTTGAGATCAGAAGATGCTGACATGTGCTACTCAAGTTCAGAGAAGCCGGCATTTCGTCATCCAGAGACAAAGCCAATTGCTGCGGTGACCGATTGTACGTGCCAATTGTGCCTCACCTTTGCCGTCAAGATACCAATTCGATCAATTCCAGAATCAACAAGCCTCTGCTCCCGAAACATGTACTCAGAACCCTCAACTCCACCAGCTCCTTCAACACCACGCCATAAGATGACACGCAAACCATCATTCTCCAGCTTTCCCCTCACACCACCTCAATCCTCCCACTCAACCAGTGTCCCTCAACCATACACTCCACCAGACTCGCCTCTATTCTCCGATCCACGAACCAGCACTTTAACACCAGCCTCAACACCACCACGCTCTCAAGCCTCCCCATTCCCTCTGAACCATCAAATGCTCCCCAACGTGCTTCGCTTCCCCGGCCCGGACCATGATCCAGGAAGCTCAGCAACAGACAATTACTACGCATCAAACAACTCCCACCCCATGACGTACACCATCAACAACTCCCTGCTCCAAGCAATCGCGCTCCTCCAACACGGAGCCTTGAATCCCGATTTCTGGACCCATGCGCTCCATGATGCCGATGGCGCCTTGACTCTAGCAACACAGTACGAACTATGGGACATGGTGTCGAAATGCCACCTTTTCCGGGGCTTGATCTTGATCGAGATGCGCAGTTGGAAGGAAGCCAGGAAGGCGTTGACGAGAGCTGCAACGATTAGATCGTGGGGGGGCTGGATTGAGGATGCGATGAGGGAACTGAAGCAGGGCGAGAAGATGGATAGGAGGGGGGAATTCTGGGATCCGGAGAGTAGGGCGGAGACGCTGAGTTTCATTCTCAGTCAGACTTGGTGAGATGAACGAAGTGACTGGTCTGTGGCTTCGGAGAGTGGAGGGAATTGTATTTGATACGATACTACGACTATCGGTATTACTCGGCATCCTTGTTTTTGCTGAGCCCTTACAAACCGTATCTTGAAGCCTTCAAGTGACCCTGAGAGGCGGGCCTCAACGCGTCACAGTACAAGGGCGATATATTTCTTCTCGTGTAAAAGTGAAAGGCTAGAGAATTTAGATTTAGGAAAGATTGCTTTACATCTCTTTCAAATCATCTTTCAAGAGTGTACACATATCAAGATCACCGTTTAAATGCTGTAAATTATCACCACACAAGATCCGGAATTTTGCTCACGTTTCAATTAGGAAAGCACCCGAACGACACGTTAACCAGGCTTGTCTATTGCTCTTATCGCTCGACCAAAACAACGGGACCATTACATCTAAGTAAATGCAGGCGTGTCCCTCATCAATGGAAACCAAACTCGGATACCGTATAAATGTGCAAGGACGCTGTCGCAGCGTTAGCATGTGCTGATTGCCATGGGGAGAGAAGGGAAGATAGGGGAAGGCTAGAGTAAAAGCCCTCTGTGCCGAGGGTAGCTGGTGCGGCTGCGAAGGCAAAGGCTAAGAAGAGGAAGAGGAAGAGGAAGAGGAAGAAGGGACGCGGGCATGTTGATATTATGGGTGAGAAGTCCTAGGGCGGGTGGTGACTTTGAGATGGAGAGGAGGGGAGGGGGGGATTGTTGGGATGAGAGGGCATTTGGGTGTTTGTATTATAGACCGGCAGGTTAATAGATGAGATGAGATGGGTGGTGGTACTGGTGGCGAGAGGGCATGTGGAAGGGAATGGGAAACGGGAAGTACAGTGTTGTAATTTTTTGTGTAGGGCTCACCATGCTTCCCCAAAATTTTGAAGCTCAAATTTAAGACTGTCCTTCAAAGAATCCTTAAGAGATTGGCTAAAACTGCAAGACTTGAGATTCAAGAGAAGGATTTGAATGGTAATGAGTCATAATAAGGGAATAGAGCTATAGTATCAAAAAAGAAATTCAAACTGAGCATCGTCTCTTCATGATTGCGCTCGACAACTGTTCAGCCAGCCACCTCATTACCTGGCCGGACACTAAATCTCGACACCTGGTAAAACATTGACCTTCCAAGACTTGGTCGCTGGTAGTAGAGTTTTATGATGCGCAACATTCAAAGTGAGCTCCACCTCGCCCTCAGCCAGAGCAAAGAACTCGATCCCACAGTTGCTTCCATCCTTCTGCCCAGCACAAACGACGACTGTTCCATTACTGCTACTTCCCTCGATGCTTGCATAGTCCTGTTCTGTCTCGAGCAAGATATCATCACCTACTTTCACAGTCATGGGAGCCGGTGTCTTGAGCGTAATGGATGGGACCTCCTCCCGGCCCTGGGAAACGTTGTGATCGGCCAGATGCCCATCGAGGCGCTGAGCTAGAGGTTCAAGCGGATAAATCGTTCCGGGTTGGGGTGCGACAAGCTTCTTTGGCACGAGACGCATCTGGATGAAAGAGTTGCCACGAACGAAGAGAAGGTTCTGACCGTTGACGTCGATGAGTGACGTCTCGGCAAGTGGCGTCGACAGACCTCGAAAGTGGTCCGAGAGACGCCCAGGTGGGGTGAAGGAGCTCAGTGCCTGGATGAGTGCGAGGCGAGCAGATCCAAAGTTGTCGAAAACAAGGATCTGTGGTGAAGTTAGTATAAGAGATGAGATAATTGGGTTGGTATTTTGTTTTTATTTACCCCAACTTCCAGAACCGCAGAGATGGTTTCGGAGTATGGTGCGCCATCAAACCTGATCGTTAGCACCGATGTGCCTTCAGCGACTTTGACTTGATAGTCGATATGCTTCAATAGATTTGAGTCTCCAGCGATGACTTCGACCAGTTTGTCGTTCTTCATCGAGGCACCGTTGAACCAGCTTATCGCGTTGGCTGGATTCTGACCCTTCAACAGTAGAATCTCAATCTCAGACATGGTCTTGTCAGTGCCTAATACCTTACTCAAGTGCTCGAGCAGCTGTGGAGGGTTGATCCCACTTGCGTTGAACACTCCGATGCGACCCAAAGCCCCAGCAGGATAGGTAGTGGACTCGGTGTAGTACGAGTAATTCGTGACTGAGACAATTTGAGTGGGTGATTGAACAAGCGAGAACCAGGACATCATGTGACTTACAACAATCTCCAGTAGATGGTCCTGGGAGGACTTTGTTATTCAGATCCCCGGTCCTCCTGCCTGTAGGATCAGCTGCCGCGTCAATATGAGCTGTCGCGTACGCGGCACGACTTCGACTGCCATTGTCGGGCCAGACGCGGGCACCGTTGGTCGCTGCTGTGGTTGCATCGAGGACGGTCCGATAGTTGATGTTGTACGGATCGTTGAGCACTTCAACCCATGCGTGATTTGAGAACGGTTGACGACCAGCTGTGCCATTAGGGACGAACGGGTTGGGCGGATCGTTTGAGGAATTAGTAAAGCTTAGCTGGGTGTGGAGGGAAACCCACTTGTGTTGAGGAAGAAAGGGTTATTGACTCCGGGGGGCATAGGGTAGGTTGCACTCCATCCATAGAGTAAACACGGTTTCACAAAGCCATTGGGCTCCTGGAATACCCATCTGGAGTCCAACAGCTCGTCGGCGTTGCTCGACAGCAAAAGGCAACAGCCGAGTTGAACAATGCCCGCGAGATCATAGCAGTTGCATAATGGATAAGTGGCCGAAAGCCAACCCTGCAAGTTGAATCCACCACCAAGTTGGCTTACGTTGTAATAGCTACCCCCGCCATCAGCATCATACTGGGGCTTTCCATGTCCCTCTGGATTTCCCCAAGCCCAAACCTGATCGACGACTCTGGCGGCGAAGAAGGGCCCATAAACAGCAGACTGGTGGAAGTTTCCAATAGCTGTGAACTCGGCGGGCGCGGGAAAGAAAAGACGGGCGAGACCAATGGGATAAATCCCATTCAAATTGACTCTCGTTTGTATCAGGGCTGGATTTTCGGTATACGAGGGACCGATGGGAGCTGCGGCTCTCACGAAGCAGATCTCCAAACGCGTGGGTCGAATAACAGGAACAACTAATAACGCCTCTGTGAGTTCAATTCGGTTCGGCTTAACGTAGATGTGCATCTCACCTGGGAGAGCCATGAAAGTAAGCTTCCAAATAATGTCACCAGAGATTCGGAAAGGTACCGGGCAACTGTTTTCAAGGTGAAGATCGTCATGGAACTGGAAGTTTGAAATTTGCATAGGAACCGGAATTGGTGGATTAGGTAAAGGTGATGGTACGTGATTGCCAATGCTGGTGAGAACCTTACGTTCAGTTCCATCGGGAAGAACCATGGATCCCTCGAGATCGAAACTCGTGCCCGAATATTGACTTGTTAATACGACCACAAGGTTGACAGTGATGCGGAGAGAATATTGCTGTGTGATGAGTCCGGGTGTCCGAAAGGTGATGGGTACAAAGGATCCTGTCCCATCAACGTAATTCTGCACGGGGTCCCATACTGTCCTAGAGACACCGGGCCGAACGAGAACGCCGGTTGAGTTTGTTGTCGACAGTGTCGGCACTGCCGTGATCAGGAGGATAGTTGCGGTCGCCATGAGTTGCCAGATCTTGGTTGTTACATGCAAATGATGGACGTTGGCGGAGATATCTATATGTCACAGGACGATGAGTTCCAGGCTCATCAGGTTACAACCCTTCTTCGCTTGACTAAGAATGTTAGCAGCTACGCTTGTGAAATACTCAGCTCGCCACAATGAGACATGCTCCATGTCAAATTCTGCATTCTGCAAAGCAAAGTTTACAGCTCACTCCCGCCCGCTTAAAATACCTCTTTCTGATACTAAGCTCTGAGGGGTCTCACATGATATCACAATAGTAAAATGTTCAGCTCGCCTCAATCAGGCATGCATATCCAATGCCGGAGTTCACTACTCGCTCCCGTTAAAACCCCTCTTTCTGATGCAGCTCGCCTCAATGAGACATGCTCCTGATGATGGCCAAGCTGAGAACCCGCGGAGAAAAACCAGCTGGTTCGAGATAGTCAGGTCTGTCTTGAACGTAGTGGAGAATGGTATGCATCTTCGTTTCTCAGATTCAGCCAGCCGCAATGCAAGATAGTAACATCCAGCTCGTATTTCAACCACTCCCCGACGCCGTAATCGCTTGAATGGCCTCAAAGAATTCAAGAGTGAGTGGTTATACCGTCGATGTCCACTGAGCTCAACACGGCTGCAAACAGCTCGCGGAAGTCGGTATCTCTTCCATCCAGTCTTATGTGTTTATTTCAAGATGCTATAGATCAATGCCGTATCCACTCACCAAAATCATGCTATGCTAGTAAATAGAGCAACTAGCTTGAAGTGGACTTGAAATCGAAGGTGGTCGGTAGCTTTCGAAAGACCAGCTACTAATTTCTCCCTTCTTACGACTCTTCTTACAAGTTTATCAACTCTGTTAATACTGAATCCACTTAACCAATTTGATCGATTCAGTATTTTAAGTTATTAACTCATCTCTGGGCTCTAAGCAAGACAGTGCCTTAAAGCAAGAGCTTTGATAGGCTATCAAGCGAAAGAACCCACTCGATGTTCAAAATTCTTGCATGACCAAAGCTTCTTCGGAAGGTTTGCTGTACTCCACAAGGTTCAACGGCCTTTTCTACTAGCTCTATATGCCTGTTGGAACCCCTCCGCCTTGACTGAAGCCAATTGATTGAGTGGATACGGTAGTATTCACCCGTGAACCTGCGGAGTAGGTGCACAAACGTGGAGCCGAGTGAGGCTTGTGAGTGGATACGGTACTTGTGTGTAAAACGGGACGGGACGGGACAGGCCGCGCCGCGCGCTCGCTAGTACTTGTGGCGTTGATCAACGCGTACCAGACCAAATCCGCTTGACTGGTCTTGGCCTTTTGCATTGAAGTGTGACATAATGACAGCGAGCAGGGTTGGACCCCTTCTATCCACGTCATCCATGTCAAATCCTGGACTCGCCTAATGCCAAAACAAAGTTCCCAATCAGCATATACGTAAGGGGGTGGACCGTGGGTCTCGTCCACGACTGTGTGGCGGTATGGCAATGTTTTCCATAGAACAGTGCCGAATACTCTGATTTTCCTTAAAAATTTCCTAGATTGGCGAGGGAGAAGACAGGGCTGGGTGAGACCCACGGTCCACCCCCTTACGTACCTCGCCCAGCCTAGCCTACGCCCAAGAAAGCCAAGTCAGCTAATTCAGCCAGCCGAAGCCTTCCTCATCCTCGCCTGTCCTTCCAGCACCTACTCCTAGCCTACGCCTAGCCAAGCCTGACCCCTAGGCTAGGCTAGGCTGGGCTAAGTACAACGTTCTACAATGCACCTTGCTATAAAGAGATATTCTCACCTTAGCTTAGGACCCCTCTCTCTAGTGCTCGCATGATGTTACGATTCTGAAATACTCAGCTCGCCACAATGTGACATGGCATATGAAACAAAGTATACCGGTCAGTCCGTGACTCAAAAGATAGCTCCAGGAGGAGTATTGTGACCGTAATATCTAGGGCTACGAAACCTGTCATACGCCATGTTAGATTATTAGCGTTTGTCCGGGAGTGAGCAACCTGCTATACTCCATAGAATTGGAGGCATGGGACTGCCGGAAGGCGTTTACGAAAACACCTCAAGTAAGCTAACTCGTCTCTGTGCTTTAGTATTCTGGTGATCGGAAAATTTGTTGCTAATTCTCCTGGTATCAACTGAGGGCGTTTACGAAAACAGCTGAAGTATCTCGACTTGTCTCGTCGCTTAACTAGCGGTCTAGGGTTTCCATTCTCCAGTTCACAACTGGAGGCGTTTATGAAAATAGCTGAAATATCCTAACTTGTCTCTCTGCCTTAGTAGTCGGGGGATGAGAAACTATGTTACATGCCAATTCTCCAGCAATTGGAGGCTTTAGCGAAATCAGCTGAAGTATCTCAACTTGTCTCTTTGCTTCATTGACAGTCCAGAGACGCACACCTCTCCGGAAGGTGTCTGAAGCGTCCCCGGTCTTGGCCACTATGTCTGGGGATGAGAAATCTGTCGCCATAGTATTGGATTATTCAACACTCGTCAAGCTCGAGCACCTGTTTTTATGCTCAAGTGTACATCCGTGTTGTGGATATATAAGTGACAAAATCCTCCCCAAGATCTCAAGCTGTTTCCTCAACCTGCTCTCACACTCCAATCCTCAATCATAACCTACTCTCAATCACAACCAACAAGACAACTACTCCTTCTTCTTCACATCTTCCAAGATGCCTACCTACACGATCATCGTCAAGAACCAAAGTGGTCAGAGCCAAAAGTACCTTCTCTTCCAAGCCCCGCCCCAGGCGGCGGCAGCTCTCGGTAAAGTTTGGTCCAACGTCTGGATCCAGACCGGTGGAACCCCTTCCCCAAATGGCAAGCAAAACATTCGGATCACCGAGGATATCTTTGCCATCGCCGGTACCACCCCGCAAGCTTTGGCAGATGGGGTTGTCGTCACCGAATCCGATTTTGTCGGCCCAGTCGTACTAGCCAGTGGCACCGTTCCTGGCACTGCACCGACCGTTGGTATCGTCGGCGGCAATCCTGCCTTCGATCCTAAGCCATACGGCACCACCACCAAGGCCAACTCTTTCGGAATCACTACAAAGGTTTTCGACAAAGAAACTTTTCGTAAGTTACGTTCCATTGTTTCCATTCCCTTCTACAACTACAACCCTGCTGTCGAGTTCCAGAGTCCAGACTGACAAACTCTGCCCCGTAGCATACGTGATTGTCGGCATGGGAAAATACGATGCGACAGGAAACGTGGTTCCCTGTCTGACCTGGAGTGCTGACCCGAATTCTAAATACGACATCACCCCACAGTCCACTTACTACATCGCCACGGGATCATTCACCCCCGGTGACGTTGTCGATGTCACCAAGTATGGCGCCAAAGTGTCTATCGAGTTCGGGACTGCACCGGCTGGATGGACTGTGGCAACTGTTACCCAGCAGTCAGATGGGACTTACTCTGACGTTGTGTTCAGCAAGCCACCTGGACAGCAAACCTTGTCTGACAAATCGGATGAATGTGCCTAAGTCAATTTCCATGTCGGGAGATGGCAGTCGCAATGGTAGTTGATGATGGTGGTGGATGCTGATGGAAATGGTGATGACGGTGGTGGAGTAGCAACAGTGGTGGCGCAAGGGACAACAGTTGACGGACTTCACACTCATTTCTGATGCCGGCCGGCACTTTTCCAACAGTCTTTTGGTTACATTGCGTCAATAAAATTCGAATCATGGTGATTTCTTGATCAAAAACTCTTCAGACAGACTAAAGCTTGTTGCGTGCATGTCTACTTGATTGTGTTACTTGGTGGTATGTGTGAAGTGAATGAAGCTAAAGCTGTCGCTCTGTAAAGTCGCCCATAAACCAAATCTGAACTTCCTCACCCCGCACTGTCTCTACGCATTTCGTCTCACCCCACCAAGCGGAACCCTCACCAATAATGCTGGAATTATACACATAGAGTGCATAATCATGCGGATTCCAGCCATCTCTGTACATTCCCGCCGAGTTTTTCCTCCAGTGATCTGTATTTCTCATGCCTGTTAGCATCCAGTGCTGTGCTGAGCCGAACGGGAAATGGTCGATACCTTATGTTGTGCTGCGCGGGGATCATCCCCATCAGACTTGGCATCTCGCTTAACGACAACAACAATCTCGAGGTCAACTTCTTGAACATCTTCCTTATCCCACATCGCCACCCTCACCACTTTGAACCCCCAGTCTTAAGCCTCGAATTCGGCCATAAATTGAGTGACTTTGCCGCTGTCGACTACACTTGCATCTACACCCTCAAGCACTCAAGACGTCTTCGCAAACCACAGGTGGGGACTTCCCTTCACTCCGAATTGCGCGACAGATACCGACGTCCAAGATTTTTCCGAAGCCCACAAAGCTGTCGCAGATAACGCAATTCAAGCTCAGGTAGTATCCCCTTCATAGAACTGAACTAATATACATGCACTAACTCTAGCAGGCTACTCTTATATCGGGCAAGCCTTGAAGCAGTCCAGGGAATCTGGGAGTTCCGAGGTCTTGGCAAGGTGCTCCAATTAGAGTTCTGCGTTGGGACAGTGTTCCAGACTCACGAACCGTTCTGAGCTTCAGTGCTGCGCTCTTGTCGATAGGACAGTTAAGGGAGGCGATTGGTCTCACTTTATTCACACTGTTGGTTGCGGGTTCGGGGTTAAAATTTGATTGACTTCAACGGTTGATACAGGAAGGAGGGAATTTTTGCAAGGAACCTTCCATATTCTTTGACACGCCAGGTGAAGTACATGCTAACTTGCGTTCTGCTAACCTGGTGGAACGGGTATCTATGGATGGAGATGTTGACACTATTCTTGACGAAATGCCAAGTCAAGGAGTGATGTCGAAGCATAGGGTCGTATTTCGGTCATTGGGAGTGATGTAGTGGGAGGGTTTGCAGGTCTAATACCGGGTCCTTCCCACATGACGTCTCTGCTGGATTTGGACGAGCATGATCTGGAGGAAGGAGGAAGGGAGCGAGACAGTGTAGTCAATAGTTTTCTCGTTCTTGGCAAAACGGCAACTAACTGACGTTCGTTTCTTATAAGTGTAATCTAACTAAGATCAGTTTTATAGCTTAAACGGTAGTTCGTTTAAACAGAAAGCTAAAACATGCGGCGTTCATGCCCCTCTCCTCATGTCGGAGTAGTCCCCGGACTATTGTTCACGTTTTTTGAGGGTCTTCAAAATGTAAGGCAATATTTTTTCGGTTTGAAACCTTTCTATTTAAGTTTTTCGAATAGCGATTAATTAGGGAAGCAATCTGAGAGGAAGAGGCGATTAATAGAGTAGTTGAAAATTGCGATCGATAGTATGATTAATTCACAGTCTTGCTCTTCCTGCTAAGTAGTTATCTTAAAGAGAAAAATTAAAGAAAGTGATATATTAGTAAAAGATTTATAAACTCAACAAGAGAAAAGAAATCTTGATTCTAAAACTATAGACTTGTTTCATAAGATGGATTTGTTATGACTTCATACGACTTTGCTTCAACAGTAGATTTGAGTTTTCGCCTGCTAGAGTGTTCAATACGGGTGCACGAGCCCACAAGTCCCAGTACCTACCCAATTGGCAATGAACGGAATATTCTTGTGATGGCACAATCGGAAATTACTAACGCCAACAAAGCTGCCTTGAAAATATTAGAAGTCCACCAAGTGAAGCTCTCAAGGACAGTTTGGAGGGAAGCAGACCCCTAACCGAGCGCAAAACAGCACACAACCCAATGCATCAAACCCCCCACACCATTTCTCTCCATTAACCACCCATCAACCAAACTCCATGCATTGATGAACTAAAGCGTTGTTCTCAGCACTCTCAAACAATCTACCGAAAGAAAAATATTTCGCAATCATGTCCTCCCCTCCAAACATCAAAGCGCACGCCCCCGGATGCGGCGCCCGAATTCTCGCTTACGATCAACAAAGAAGAAAGAGAGGAACACCAAGTAAATAACATACCCTTGCGAAAAAATGAAAATCCTTCGCATAACATAAATTCTCACGGAATTTTGTACCATCCGGTTAACATATACGACGACTCCCTCTAAAACCCGAGAAGCGCAAGGAAGGCAAAATGGATCACTCCAATCGACAACCCACCGACGACCCGAATGGATCCCAAGAAGAAATCACCACATCACGAGAAGAACCCTCCATCGACCTCTCCGTCCCCCCAACACCTCCCCTCTTCACCTCCACCATCCCTCTCACAACCACCTCACCCTCTTCATTCCCACAACCAAATACCCCCCTCCCACCTTATCCACCACCCAGAGGTCCAAACCGCACCATAATCCCCGACTTCTCCACCTATCGCTCTCTACTACCCAATCCCAGTCCTCTCCATCCATATCTCCATACAGCGCCTGCACCGCTCCAGGTTCAGAGACCGCTTACTTTGAACCTGCGCGAACCCCAGATCCCGGGAACAGTCCAAGGAGCAGTGTCAGAAATAGACCCCACCCCCGCCTCAACGCCATCTCCAAGCACACTCACGTGCCAAATTGGACTACGAGACCAAGAGGATGGCTCATTAGGTATACCAAGCCCTAACACAAGAGCTGGAGGAGGAGGAGGGGAGAAAACCATACCGCCTCACTTGAGAGCTGCGTATAAGAAGTATCCTGTTAAGCGTGTTGGGGGTGGTGATCTAGGTGCACAGGATGGAGATGATGGCGTTGGTGTTTTGATGCCGTTGAGGATTGGGAGAAAGAGGGGTGGTGGTGGAGAAGGTGTGGGAGGAGAGGAAGGAAGAGGTGCAAGAGGAAGTGAGGGGCAAGGAGGAGGGGAGAGTCCAGTGATGGGACAGACGATGATGGATATTGATGCTTTGCTTGGATTGAGTCCGCAGGATGGTGAAGTTGAGGATTATATCGGTAAGCAGAAGCCGGTGTTTGTGGGGATGGCGAGTTTTCCTGTTCCTGTTCTTGTTTCTGGAGCTGGAGCTGGAGCGAAGTCGGGTGGAGGCGCAGGGCTTTCTGGTGGTGGCAATGAAGATGGGGATTCGGATGGGAAAGATGATACAACCTCAGTTGTTGAAAGCGATGATGAAGATCATAATGTATCAGCTACTTCTGGTACTGGAAGCGAAGTAGTGAAGACGAAGAAGAAGAGGAGACGTGGAACGAGAAGAAGTGGGAAGAAAGTGAACAAGCGTACTGATACTGCGCTAGGAGATACAACGCCTGCTGTGCCTTCAGCTCCAGGGAGAGGAGGTTTTGGACCTTCTACCACTTCCCCCAAACCAAAATGCAAATCACCATTCCTCCCCGCAGTCCCAGCTGAGCAGAGGCTACCGCTCACAAAACCAGAAAACAGCGCGCCAACAATGCGTTCGCATCCAGAGGGACTGAACGTTCCGAGCAGGCAATACGATAGTAACAGATTAGAGGAGGTGAGAGCTGACTTGGAGCGTTTAGCGAGAGAAGAAGATGATGGAGGGAGGAGTTCCAGGGGTTTGGCTTCTGCGAGGAAGAGTCTTATTGATTTGCTTCCGCCAAGGAGAGATGTGAGTTTTGAAGGTTTTCTTTTTTGTTGCCTTCCTTTTTTTTTTTTTTTTTTTTTTTTTTTTTTTTTTGGGGTGGATTAGAGTGGGATAACAGGTAGAGGTTTGAGTTGAGGAGTTTCAATCTCGCTTCTTGGGTTGTTTGTTGAGAAACTCCTGACTGGCTTAACCAAGAACGAGGGATTAGCAGCCAAGTCTCATGACTCGCTCTTGTTTGGATGCAGAATATGCAAGTCGATTCAGGCCCCTTATTCCTCAAGCGAGGTATTGCAAGACTTGACAGAGGAGGAAGTCTCAATCTCTGTCAAGCGCAGAGAAGACTTCAAACACTTTCAGCGGACCTTTGCCCCCCTCTACAAGCTCCCTCACATACCAGAACCCAGACCCAAGTCCAAGCCTAATTAAAACCCCAGATCCCCATCTCCGAACCCGTACGCTCATTCCGGGAATTTGCCCGGCAGCCAGAGAACGCAGCAAACACATCCATCCAACACGCTCTCCGCGCCGTAGAAGCCGCACTTGCGCACATCATCGAACCCACTCTCCTCTCCGCACAAGAGAACCTCCAGCTCCGGAACCAAGTGCAAGCCACCCAGCACGCGGCGAACGCAACGCTCGCGGAGCTAAAGCGCACAAAGCGAGATCTAGATGCTGCAGCCGAGTTACAGACGACGAGGCAAGATGAAGTGAATGCGAGCGTGAGGACTTTGGAGGAACAACTTGATGAGGCGAGACAAAAGCGCGGAAAGGAGGAGGAGGGGTATATCGTTGATGATTTAACTCGCAAGCTTGCCGAGGCGGAGGCTGAGCTGGACGTCCTTACGAAGGAGAGGGATGAGGGCGGACTTATGAGTATTGCGCAGTGCGAGGCAGAGAAGGCGAGGATTGAGAAGGAGGTTGAGGATTTGGCGGCGGTTGTGGAGAGGTATAATGATAGGGATTTGATCACGCATGAAGATTGCGCGGAGCTGACGGAGGAGAAAGACAATGCTCATGCGCAGCGTGTGGAGGATTTAGAAGCTGATGTTAAGAAGGCGAAGAGTGCTCGTGATGTCCTGCAGGCGAAACTTGATGCTGCGGGAGCGGCGAGGAGGATCAGTGAAACCGCTGCTGGTGAGGAGAGTGCGGAGAAGATCAACGAGTTGGAGGGTAAGATCAAGGATCTTGAGAGAAAACTTGCGGAAAATGAAGACGTGTCAGTCGGCTTTATTTCAGAGGATGATTGCAACGAGAGCAATAAAGAGCAGGTCGAGAAGTTGGAGAGGGAGAATAAGGATATGAAAGCCAAGATCAGAGAGTTAATCACCAACCGCGCACCGCCAACAAATTCGATCTCTCTGGAAGAGTGCGCGCAGCAGAACGCAGCAGCTAGTTCAAAACTCGAAGAAGAGATCACCAAATTGGAGAAACTGGACGAGGAGCTCACTGCTGCTACCAAAGCGGGATCGACTAGTGGGATTGGCGGTGGTGCCTCAGACTCAGCTCTTCAGAATAAGATTGAGCGCCTGCAAGAAGAAATCGAGGAAGCTAGACGACAAGCCAATGTTGCCACCGAATCCACCGCATTCATCGCTAGTCTCCAAACAAAGGGCAGTCAGGAGAACGCGACTCTCTCCAAACGCATCGCGGAGCTTGAGGGGGAACTCAAAGCAAAATCAACTGAGCCTACAGCTAAAGACAAGGACGGCATCTCGATCCAAGATTGCGAGAAGCAGAAGTTAGCACTGAATAAGAAACTCGGAGTTGTGAAGCTGCAGATAGCTAGCTTGGAAGCGAAGCTGAAGGCTTATGAGGATGATAATACGATTACCCGGAAAGAATGCGATGAGGGGAAGGCGCAAGTTATGAGCCAGATTGAGACGTATAAACAGATGGTTCAAGAAGCAGAAGATTATGCGAAGCATCCTAAAGAGCGCGCCGTTCAGCTCGAGAGGGAGAATAAAATGCTCAGGGATGATCTTGCTACCGTGCGTTCTGAACTACGGGATTGTCGCGATGGGAAGAATATTGGGGAGAAGGACGACGATCTGCTTGATGAGCGGATCGACGGCCTTGATAAGCAGGCGGCTGATCTCAACGCGGCTGTTAAGTCGCAAGGCGATGCGTTGCACAGACGTGGTATATCCATCGACTTCCAGCAGCTTCAGATATCACAGCAGCATAACGAACAGCTAACAGAACAGAATGCGAAGTTGATAGAGGAGGTGAAAAGATTGAAGTCGCGGAAGGTGGCGAGTGGGTATATGTCGAGCGATGAGAAGGACGATAAGATTACGGAGCTAATCAAAATGATCAATGGAGTGAATGCACAGACACGGTTATACTACCTGAAGGCCGAGGTGATTACGAATAAGTATAATCAACTTGTAGTGGATAAGGCGAATGATGTGAAGAGGAGGGTGGCGATCAAGTTGAAGGAGAAAGCGCGAGAGCAGAGAGAGAAGGGTAAGAGCAAGAAGACGACGAAGAAGAAGGAGGACAGGGTAAAAACAAAACTCTCCAAAGATGCAGCGAAAGCCCTAGCTGCTGCGGGGGAAGGAAAAGCAACAATGAACGACACAAAGCAAATAGAGATCGAAGCTATTGGTCAGCTTGACTGGGATGCAGAGGTGATCTCGCAAACTGGTAAATCGACCATTCTGCCGCTAGTTCAGAGAAGAGCAGACTTGCTAATTATCACAGGAATCGATAACGAGAGATCCAGAAGTGAAATGTTCCGCTATCAATTACTTCAATTCATGATAAAACTGGTTGAGAAACGCCTGACAG
The DNA here is from genome assembly GCA_017366145.1 of Cadophora sp. M221. Classification (NCBI taxonomy): domain Eukaryota; kingdom Fungi; phylum Ascomycota; class Leotiomycetes; order Helotiales; family Ploettnerulaceae; genus Cadophora; species Cadophora sp. M221. The sequence goes on along the minus strand of JAFJYG010000086.1, from coordinate 18,599 downwards.
ACATGGTAGCAGCTCGCGCAATGAATGGGAAACGAGAAGGTGATTCAGTAGCAGCAATACAGGCTGCTGCTGCTGCGATTCAAAAGGCTGAGGAGGTTAAAGATGGTGATCTGACAGCCCAGGCTTTTTTGTGGGCTGCCATAGCATATTTCTACCACGACGAAAACAAGCAATCGCAAGCCTATCTCGATCAGGCCAGTGAAATAAAGGGGCAATTGAAATCGAATGTGGACAGGACAATACTCCGTCTTTGGATAAGTCATGGAGTTCTAGGCAGGGCTGCTGAGACACGCAGGGAGGGATACGATAGGGCCTCCAGATTTCCCAGGAGAGTTGGAGGCAATCGACGGAGATCATCGCGGAGCTCAAACTCGAGTGCCGAGAGTCCCACCCGGAGAAGGTTTAAAACTTGGAGAATCAACGATCGCCCTGGATTCGATGAAGGTATGTAATTCGGAGAATTTCATTAAAACAGAGCTGACTATAACTAGAAGGAGAAACCATAGAAGAAGAAGAGGAGGAAGCCCAAGGAGAAGCCCAAACCTAACAAAACTAAATACTTGACAAAATAAGTCAAAAACAGAGCGAACAAGAAGCTCGACATGATGCTAATAATGATATTAATCAAACATGAGAAGTAAAATAGGGAACTGGCACACTTATGCAGGCGGACAATTGGGAGGATCAGAACTTTGGGAATATCTGTCATTTATGTTAGCATTTGGATGGAGGCGTTGCAAGTACCACCTTCAGAATAACAAGAGATTTTCCTTTCAACTCAAACATCCAAATGATATTGTGGTTCTGACTTTAGACTGGTAAAATGCTGCTGAACGGGACATCCCAGAACCAACTCGCAATGCCCATAGCACCCAAGCTCATCGTAAGAGCCATAAGGAAGTTGACCTCATTGTTATCGAGTATACCAATCGTTCCACTCTCGATGACTCGACTTGGCTTCTCGTCTCCGAAGCTGGGTGTCCGCCACTTCCTCTTCGCGTCGTATTTGTCCATCCCTCCCATCTTTTCGTTTAGTTCGGTTTCGACTTGGGTATTCGTCGTGTCCTGGGAGAGAACTGCGTCTTTCCCTTCCCCCTCGTTGAGTAGGGTCGCTCTAACCTCTGCTCGTTTCTTGTAGTGCATGCTATTTGGTCCGGCTTTCGAGACCAGCACTTTCTTCCCTCCGTCCCCTTCTACGATCCGCCCTGTCCGCGTATCGACCACACTCTGTTGTAGCCATCCTCCAAGGAAACTGTCCAAGACACTGCCCAGCCCTCCCCATATCGCCATAGCGAATGCGAATCGATTCCTCGCATTCAATCCCCATCCTCCTAATTTCGGTCCGCAGAACGGGATCAGGGCCACTGAAGCAGCTACAATGACCAAGGAGCCCAGAAATCCCGACGCCAGGCCATGTAACGTAACACCTCCATTCGTTCCTGGGGGCACCTCTCGCAGATTCCAGGATGTGATGAGTCGGGGCTTGCTCTTCGATAATATCCCAAGCTCGGAACTAAATGTATCTGCTGCTACAGCAGCATAATTCGCCACGATACCCACCACGAGTAGATCTCCTGGCCATGCGTAGCAATCTGTCGAGCTTCTGGGGAGGACACCTTCGTTTCGCTGGTATAGCTGGTAGGCGTGGAGGAGGGTAAGGATTGAAGCCACACCGGAATTGGCCAGCACTATACCAATCATCAGCATAGCCCCTCTTGTAGATGTAGAAATATATCACCTTGCACATGTGTTCGTGCACCCTCACCTCCCGAGTTGCCCGAGGCAGACATCGTCAGTTTGGCCTTGACATCATGCTTGACCTGGAACCATTAGCTGAGTCCTGCGCATGTCTCGAGCTGGACGGACCTTTGTAACTCTTGTGCCGGCCAGGAAAAACACCATCAGGAGCATGAAAGGAAGACTCCATGGGTGCGCGGCGTGGGCAGCAGCTGTTAACACGGCGGCGACAATTGCAGCTGGTGTGAGAGTCTTGTGCGAATAGGCGCGGGCCACTATAGCCAGCGTAATTGGCACGGCGATGTAGGCCTTCATCTTGAAGTTATAGCCGGCGATAGAGATGGCAATGGCGGTGGATATGCGCGGAGTTGTGTTGTTGATGAGGCGTGGGAGAACATTTCACTCTTTTCGAGCGTACTTGGGGAGAGATGTGCTGATGGTGGGATTGCTGACCCGACCACATGCCAGGATGTTCGGGTGTGAGGTCATTGTCGCGCAACGGCAGTCTCGTCTCTCACAAGACCACGTCCCCTCGCCACTCCTCGGACCTTCTCCATAGACCACATGCCTTTCATTGTTGCACAAAATACTTTCTCGGTTGTTTGTTTGTTTGTTTTCTTTACATGTTTAATTGGCGAGATCTGGTTCCGTCATGGCATACAGGCAACTACTGGAGCTTTTTGATAGGCACGCAGGCTGGCTTCAAGTGAAGAAAGCGCACCTTCCTACTCCTAATCCGATGCACCTTCCAACGTGCCGGAGATGCCTCTCGATAGGTAATTTATATCTTCTCATTTCAAAGAGCCAGACAAGGCTATCCCTCCCTTAGTTATTCGGATCTCAGTCTCTTATCAAGAAGCATTACCCAATCTTCACAATCTGCAGAGCTCCGCCGCGACAAACTCTATTGGGAGCTGATAAAGACCTGCAGTAGTGGGATGCAGGCAGCTTCATGTCAATAGTGGGGAGCTCTGTCTGGGTATTGCATAATATGGAAGAAATTCCCCTTCACTCTTTTCTCAACTCTGCCTGCCTCTCTCGTTTTTTCTGTCCCCCTCCTCTTAATCGAGTATCATGATCTCTCGCGGCTTCCTCGTAGCAATTGGGATTGCTTTCAATGCCCTTGGAAGCTCTGCTTCCAGGCATCTTTACAATACCACTCAGATACTCGAGACTCAGACCCTCGACTCGCCATATCCGTACGAGTTTCCCGTTCTTCAGAATGGTTCCACTGCAGTTGTCGGGCAGTTCCCAATGCCAAAATGCAATGGCTCTACGCTTGAAGAAGCTACTATAGACCAGATGCAGGAAGCTCTGTCGAAAGGAACCTTGACATCCGTTCAGATAGTAGTGTGCTATTTACAGAGGATATTTCAGGTTGACGAATACATTCGGTACGTCAATCGCTGTTTACCAATTGCAAAGCTAATATATCTAGGTCTATCATGGAACTTAATCCAGATATCCTCGAAATCGCAGCTTCGCTTGACGAGGAACGCAAGAATGGACATGTTCGTGGCCCACTTCACGGTATCCCGTTTCTGGTGAAAGACAATATAGCTACAAAAGATAAGATGGAGACTACTGCTGGTTCATGGATGCTACTGGGTTCTGTGGTTCCACGAGACGCTCATGTGGTTAGTCGATTGAGGGAAGCCGGAGCTGTCTTGATGGGCCATGCGACCCTCAGCGAGTGGGCTGATATGCGGACAAACTCATACTCAGAGGGATACTCTGCCAGAGGTGGACAATGCCGATCGCCTTACAATCTAACTACGAATCCCGGTGGGAGTAGTTCTGGCAGTGGAGCTGCTATAGCTGCCAATATCGGAATGTTTGCTTTAGGAACCGAGACGGATGGTTCTGTGATCAGTCCAGCGGAGCGGAATGCATTGGTAGGAATCAAGCCTACGGTTGGTTTAACATCTCGAGCTGGGTCAGTCTTTTCTAAGCTACTCGCTTCATAAAGCTAACAGCCCAGTGTTATCCCTGAATGTCACAACCAAGACACAGTCGGCTGTCTAGCACGAACAGTCCGCGACGCAACATATTGTCTCGACGGAATCTACGGACCCGACCCACTCGACAACTACACACTCGTCCAACAAGCCCCAGCTGGTGGCTACGTACAATACCTAACCTCCAAATCCTCCCTTAAAGGCGCAGTCTTCGGACTCCCGTGGCTAACATTCTGGCAATACTCCTCCCCAGAACAACAAACCACCCTCCTCACACTAATCACCTTCATCGAATCCGCCGGCGCCACAATAATCAACGGCACCGAGCTGCCCAGCCGCGAGAAGATCATCAACCCCGAAGGCTGGGACTGGGATTTCGGAAGCACACGCGGCTACCCCAACGAATCCGAGTACACGGTCGTGAAAGTAGATTTCTACAACGACATCCGCGCCTACCTCTCCGAACTAAACAACACGGATATCCGCTCTTTAGAGGATATAATGCAATACAACATCGACAACGTCGGGACCGAAGGCGGTATTCCTGATATCCACCCCGCGTTCGCAGGTGGTCAAGATGGTTTCAACGCCTCCCTGCAGAGCGGCGGTGTCATGGACGAGACGTACTGGCAAGCACTATCATTCATGCACCGCGCGACCCGCGAAGACGGCATCGACGCCGCGTTATTGAATGGTGGGGGTGGGAATGAAGTCGATATTCTACTCATTCCCAGCGATCTCGGTCAAGTCACTAATGTTGCCGCGCAGGCGGGATATCCGCTCATTACGCTACCGGTGGGTATTAATTCTGAGACGGGGATGCCGTATGGACTTGGCTTGATGGGGACGGCGTGGAGTGAGGCGGAGATGGTTAAATGGGCGAGTGCGATTGAGGATTTGCAGCTTAGTGGTACGGAACCGGAGGTGGCGGGGTTGAGGAGGACGGTGCCGATGTGGTTGGATTATAGGGCGAGGAATGTGCCTGTTAATAATGTTTAGTTCTTGGTTTTGATAACGCGTTGATGAAAATGAGAGGTGATTACATTTAGATTCTTCGAGGGTGGTTGATTTACTTGTATTCATAGTAAATCAAATCCAACCCTGGGGAAATAGGAACAGGGGTATGGAAGTTGCTGTGTGTGCCTTCTTGACCACCTATCGAGGCCAGCGAAATTCTTTTCTGGTGAAGCGAGTTACTTTACTTCCTTATGTAATTCATAATAAAGATGAAAACTACGGCTTGTTTGAACCTGAGCCCAGGTCTTTATTTGAAGTAATGTTCTGAAATTATTTATGGACTTTAAAGAAGCTCTAGTTCACGGATGTACGGATGTACCACAAGGTATCAGAGGGAGCGGAGGCTAGCTAGGTAGGTAGGTACCTACCGGGGCAGTTATCGCTTCACTGGTGACGGATTTCGCCAGCCTTGTATAAAAGTCGCCTCGGGCCAGTAATTCCATTCTTCAACACACACTGCCATACACCAGAAGATGTCAGACGAGGGGGGGAGAACTGGCAGCTACTCACTTCTCGACTGACTTGAAAGTCTCAATCCAATTCACCCATTTGTTCTTCAACTACTGTAATGATGTAATTCGTATCTATGTCGCCTGCCCCCTTAGGGACATCTCTGCCGTTCCTGAGCTTTAGTCTAAAACTTTGATTATATCTTGAGAGATGGCAACACTCACCTCTCCGGCAACAACGATGTCGTAGTCGAAATGTCACGAGTGAAGGTTTAATTACATACCAATTTCTCAATTTCTCAGCCACGTCCATTCTCGCGTGTAGTTGTACAACAGATCAATTTTAATAAATCGACAGACGAGGAAAAGAATAAAGACCCATGGTGGCTTCGCAGAAGCTGCTTTCTGTCTACTTCTGTAACTGATTGAAGGCCATTCTGAACGCTTGTTCAGGCTGAGATGGAGAGTTTCCGTGTCATTCATATACTGTACTGTAGATTTCATGTTGTGTGAGTGGGTGGGGAGTTTGAAGGTCCAGATAGACTAGGGTTTCACCAATTCTGCTACTTGTTGTCGGGGTCTGGTGGCGTTCCTGCTATGCGATCATTCACTCGCTGATTGGGCTCGAGAATGGTATCAGTATCTAGATAAAATCTCAATGGGTACAATATACTCATTTCATTATTTGGGGGTGGGGGGTATTTAAAGGGGATAATTGACACACTGGAGTATCATCGCAGACTGAAATCCTGGATATAGAACCACAGCAATTTCGGCTCTTTTCCCTGATTGATTCCATGATATCTGGGTTCTTATCTATGTAATATATAGTTGATTGCTCAAGTCTCCCTGAAACCGTGAATATGAGGTAGGGTGTTGAGTCCTCCGATATCTCACCTTCGCAAGAAATGGGGGTGCTGGTTTGGAAATGACAGTGAGGTATGAGATGATAGCGATCATTCCCCTATTATTCCCAATTTCTTCTCTTTGACATCAAGTTCAACTTGAACCTGGGTTTTACATAATGTAAGGTTGAGACGGAAATACTCTAGGCTTTGAGCAAGTCTGGCCTAATCTTTTACTTTCCGTGGAACGAGCGCAACAGCGCTGATACCCGTTCCGCAACCCTAAAGCTGCCCACCCGCTTGTTTCTGCAGCTCTGCTCTTCAATTCTAGAACGGGAACTTGTTTTATAGTTCCCAAAGGTATTTTGTTCTATGGTGAATTCTCGTCCATCCATTAAGGGGAGTGCAGCATTCACATCTGAAGATTCCAGTAAATTTGAGCAAGATATTCAACAACACTTTTCTGGGAAGGAGTCTGCATTTGATAGGTGTATAAATCACAGTAATGGTGATCCCACCACGGCTCTAGAGCAACACACAGCACAGTTCCCAATGACCCCGGAATGTTGGTGTTGTGCGAGCAACTAAACAGAGAAATACACTTTATGAAGCATCTCTTCCTCCCATGAGACTGATATGGTCTATTTTCTCGTTCTGGCGTAGGTGGAGAAAACTTAACTGGAACAGCGAGAGATTCGGAATTCTGCAGTATATTGTTGTCGACTGCCACTGTCTTTTAGATGGCCTGATATTCTCGTCAAGTGCAGACATGTCTCGCTCTTCAGTCTTGCCAGCCCACCCCCTCCCAACAAGTATTTTGCATTCAGCGTTTTTCTTTTCATGCTGCAGTTCACTTTCCCTATTTTCCTACTGAGTATGTTCTGTAAAGTACTAAATAGAGGAGAGTACATACCTGTACTCCACTCAACTTTCCTTAGTCTAAACGATGGATCCAAGCAGTGACAACAACTTTTGTTGACCAATTCATGACCTTCGCTTTGTGTTAGTGGCCAGTTTAAGGTCCAGCCCATGATTTCTAGGCTCCAATAGCTATATTCAGGGGTAATTTCAGGCACCATGCCGCTATCACACGCCAAGCCTCATTTGCCTGGAACTTTCAACGGCACAGCACTTCCTTAATCCACCTCGTTCCCCAAATCGTATCACATACAATTATTCATCCATGATCATCAGTATAATGGACATGAAGAAAGTCCCAAGAGAGGTTCTGCAAGAAATCATATCTTACGTGCCAAGTAAATGTACAAACCGGAAAGATCTCCTCAATTGCAGCCAAGCGTGTCGTTCTTTCTGGGAAGCTGCAACGCCAGCCATCTACCACGACATCGACCTCCATTTCAACGGTAAAGACGAGAAAGAAGTTGTAGAAAAGTCTGAGAGGCGGCAAATACGGCTTCTAAAATCTATCGCTGAGTATATACATCCTGTCCCTTGTGTGAAAATGGTTTTCACAGTATGAACAGACATGCAAGGCTAGGCGCTCAAGTCAGAACGTTTGTGAACGACTCTGATCCTTATAACGGAGGACAAGACATGACACAGAGAGCCGAAACCGAAAGAACTCTATTGATCGAAGCAGCGAAGAGCATGAAATTTCTCTCCAAAGCCTCATTCAACTCGAATCCTCTGGGAATTCACGTTGTCACGACCTTGCCTTCATATCCTGAACTTTACGATCTGACACTCGATGGTTTCATACTAAGCAAACATATCTGGGGGCATTCCCTGACAGCTCTCAAGTCACTAACGTGGAAGATGAGGAGGTATGACAGAGCTTTCGGAGCTTCGTTTCTGACAGAGGCTTACTTCCTACTCAAAGTAGTCGAAGCCACATGCCCCGATTTGGAGGTTCTGAATATCTCACTCAATGATCATAACTATCGCGAGGTGATAAACACGGATTCAGCACTCAGTCTCGAGCTTATAGGGGGATATAATTCGCTGCCAGATTCCACGTATCCCAAATTGATAAACCTCCGCCACTTTGGGCTTCATCCAAGGGACTTCCGGGGAGGTAATTCCCAGGCGGAGATCAAATCCTTCATTCTCGACATAGCAAGACGATACGACCAATCTTTGAAATCAATCTCAATCCCAGCAGGTTCTCGTCGGTGGACCAGAGATTGGTTGGATTTTGTACTGGAAGTATGCGCTTTGATTCCAGACCTCCGCGAGTTGGACCTGACGAGGACCTCCCAGGGTTCAGGCTCCAAATTGACGCAATTGGAGGCTTTCTATGAATTGACGACGAGCCCGGCTACATCCAAGGTCGAGAGATTTTCCAGCATAGATATCCAAGGTCACTTCTCAGGAGAAATCGGTCTTCTTTTCAAAGCTTGGAAGAATCTGAAGTTCTTGCAAGTGGGAGATGAAAATAACTCGGGAGGTCCATTTGAGGGCGATGGCAGGCTGCAGTTTGATAGCTACAGACTTGTAAGTACAAAGCCGTTTCAAGCTTCCAGTATTCTTGCTTACAATTACAAGCACATTCTCGCATTCATCCAAGCTCTTCCCCAGTCACTTCAACAGATCTACCTCGAGATCAATGGAGAAGGCCTGTGGTGTGACGAACCCGAGGATTTCGATCCCGTCTCCAACATGGGCAATGCGATCTTTTGCTCTCTCCATCGTCTTCACGTATGCGACATCCACGCCTGGATCTCAAACTGCGACGGTGGACTCAGCTGGCTCCCCGAAAAAGGTGTGTTCTATCGACGGCTTCCAGGCGATGATGCACAGCGACCAAAGAAGAAGAGTATCTGGACCTCCAGAACGGATATGATTTATCGAGACGGTGATATTCTTGTGAAGAAGGATGTGGAGTTGGCGGAGGGCGATGCTTTTGAAGGGGAAGATGCTAGGGAGGTTTGGTTAGATGGTGCGACTTTCCAAAAATCGAGGTTTGGAGGAACGAGTAGGGGAAGACCGGCTAACAGACCGGATTCGTCGTGGCCGTTTTGTCTAGATTTGATGCAGACTCGGATTGAGAATTATGAGATGTGGAGAGAGCGGCGTTGATCGGTTTGGTCTCAGACGTGAATTGGCCCTCTGGGAAAATTTTATGAATTCGGTCAGATTTCGGGTTTCCAACAATAGACATGTATCTAAATGATTTAATGACATTCACCAACACTTACTGCGGAACAGATACCCACACAATGTCTTGAAATCAATCAGCCTTTCGCATCCGCAATATGCACTTCATCCAACATCCTCGCCTGCTCCACCCTATCCCTACTCAAACGATACGCCTTTGGCAAATCAACATCTTCTTCCTCCTTCCCAAGCATCATATCCACAGCCGCCTTCCCAGAGAGACAGGTATTCGGCATGCCATGTCCCGTGAACCCAGCACAAACGAACAAACCCTTCCCACCGCCAAGACCCAACTCGTCAGTCATTTCTCCAACCCACGGCCTATCATCACGAGAATATCCCATGATACCACTCCACTCAAAGCTGGCTTTCAATTCCTTCTCTTGACTCTTGATATCAACTGCAACGTTGATTTCCCTACGGAGGTACTCGGCAGCAGGAATATCGATAGAAGAATCGTCCGAAACGCCCAGCCCAGCATTCGCTGCATACGAGCGACCACCGCCATACATCAACTCCCCACCAGCATTATCCTGACCGTAAGGCCGCTGAATCAGATAATCGTCTTGATTTCTATTCTGCTTCCCATGCCCAATGAAACCATACGAGTACTCAAACGGCGGGTTCTCAGCACTCCCGGGCTTCATCGTCGGCGGCGGGATAAGACTGCTCATCTCCCCTCTCACAGGGACGATCAAATCGCTAAACTCAGGGAGGAGATGCGACGTATACGCGTTAGTGGTGAGGAGAATTTTCTTGGTGGCGATCATTCCGCGAGGTGTATGCACGATCCAAGACCCATCGTCCGCTTTCTGGAGATGAGTGACCGGCGTGTTAGTCTGGAGATTGAAGGTCGGCAAAGCAACTTCCTTGTTCTCCTTCAGGAGATTCTCTAACATCCAAGAAACGAGTTTGTACGGCCATACACTCGCAGCGTGTTTCTGCAAGAATGCTCCTGAAGCTGTTGGGATCCTGAGCTCGGCTAGTGAAGGATTGATAGATTCCTTCGTGATGACGGTGACTAAGTCCACCATCTCGGGATGTTGCTTTAGCAGGGCTTCGTATTTGGATAGACTGTTTGCGAACATAGCATCGTCCATATAAGCATGGGCTACCGAGAGTGTGCGCCAGTCACATGGAATTTTGTTGGTAGCGATGAATTCTTTGATGTGCATGTAATTGCGCATCTCGAACGCTGCGATGTCTGGAGGGTTGGCGTAGATGAAGGGCTGGCAGTGGCCGCCGTTCTATTGATCCGTTAATTCTTCGTATCTTTGCTTCAATACGCATACAGAAACAAGAGATGATTAAATTATACTAAATTAGATTGGAGAAATCTTACTCGGCCTGTGGCTCCCCAGCATGCTTCTCTCGCCTCTAGCATCACCACTTTGAGATCTTTCCCCGCCGCATTTTCACGTACGAAATGAGCGGCGCTGGTTCCTGATAGTCCACTCCCTACTATCACCAAGTCCGCTTTAGTGGGTAAGGACTCGGTTGTTCGATGGCTGAGCAGGATCTCAGAGGGTTGACTGTGCCAGAATGATTTCGTAGAGTTGGGGGTCGGAAGGCTGGCTTGGCCAGGGAGGAGTTTTGCGCCTGTCATGTTTCGTTCTTTGTGGCAATTCTAAGATGCAAGATGTGAGATCGGGATCAGATGAGATTGGATGAGGTGAGGCTGGGTTAAGATATGAATGACAGTTAAGCTTTTGGAAGCGGTGGATGGTCTCCGCTAAGCTTTCGGCGCTCAAAGATGGGAGGTCAAATGTACCACTCCGAAGCTTCGGATCGGAGCTGGAATACACGTGATCTGTGGGGAGCTTTTACTCCGTACGCTCCGCATCGTGAGTCCTGGAGCCAAAAAGAGTGATGGAATTGCTCATATCAGGACCGATTCTTGCTGTTTACTGCCATGTAGATGCTGAGAGTTGGATACAGTCTTTGTGTGACCTAGTAAGCAAGAGTAAATGGGTTGCGAGGTTGTACAAACAAAATCAACTGATGTAAATTGAACAATGGGATAAGCGAGGCTCCAAAATATTCGATATTTGGGCTTGAATGCGTTTCTTTCTAAGCGGGAATTTTGATCCTATGATTTCTTGAATCACCGATTCTAGTCTTGATATAACAGAGAATGTGAATAGCAGCGTGAAGTTAGTCCAAAGCCAGCTGTTTACTTTCTCATCCTCACTCCATCCTTGCCACTTCATTCCTCTTAACTCCATCTGGGAACTCATCTACAATATCTTTTTACATAATTGGTTCATACACCACAAATTATTCTTGAAACCAAGCTCTCCAACTCCACCATCAAAGTCCGCAATTCGAATTACTTTCCCAAACGACTCTGCCTCGATCCGTTCAAATTCTCAGTTCCTGCAACATGACATCCATCCAATGCCGGATCTACAGCAAAACAAGGCATGTTAATCCGACCGGAGTATCTGCTTACCATGATTGCACTTTCCAACGCTATTTTCTTGTCCATCCCATTCGTTGTGCCGAGTAAGAGTTCGGCAGGAAGCCTTCATTCAAGGTGGGCGATTGCCCAGAATGTGCGGATTTCGGTGGAGAAACAGTGTTGTGTGTTTGATAGGTGACCGAGTAACACGATACTATGATCTAACTTCGATGCAAGTCGTCGAGGAATGACCGTTTAAAAAAAAAGGTCGCAGTGGAGTATTTGGGCGTTCGCGAATGGTGCTGGTTGGAGCTGTGCAAAAATGGGATACAAGTCCATGATCTGCTTCTCTACAGCTGCATGTATGATATTCCAATCATCGACTTCTGACTTTGAGAGGATGTTCTTAGGTACTGGTGGGTCAAGCTTCAATGTCAACTTATCGTTGAAGATTGGGATCGGTTGGGCTTGCCATCCGGTAGCGAATATCACAGCGTCTACTTCGACTTTGGTTCCGTGTGTGAGCTGGATTGAATTTCCGTTGATGGAAGCTATCGAGGTTCGAGAAGGTCTCACAAGTTTTCTTTCGTTAACTAGGCCGAAGAATTCCAGGTCTTTTTCGTCGGCTACAGAAAGAAAGACCCGAAAGATTCCAGAACATGCGGTAAGAAGGTCAGCAGTGCTACGTAGTGTACGATGCACACCATAGAATAATTACTTGGAGATGTCGGGTTTGAGCGATTTGCTCTTATCAATTTTCTCATAATTATCGCGCAAGGAATGATAAATATTGTTTCTTCTGTATTAAGCCGATTATGCACCTTCATGCACGGAGTCTCGCTGACGGCAGCCTCTATCTATTCTACAAAGGATCATCTGTTCCTCCTGAGATGCATTCAAACGCTCAACATAACGGAAAAAATTGCACTACCTCTTACACCGACCCAAAGACTTTTTTCCACTCGATCGCGATCACTCTTTCCTGATCCTCAAGTTTCCTCCATGCTGCAATTTCGAGACTTCCATCTGTAAATCGATCTCAACCAACGCAGTCTACTTCTTCAGAGCTTTGATCGCGTCCTTGATTTCCGACATGTCGCTCATCCTCGCAATCTTAAGCTCTTGTATCAAACTCAGGTGGTCTTTCTTCAGAGTCGCGAAGTCATCGTCGAGCTGTTGGTGCCAAGGATACAGTACGAAGACTTGGAAAGCGAGTGCTGAAGTGGCGATGAAGAAGTTTGTGATGGAGAAGCGGCGTGCGATCGGCTGATCTTATGATTAGTATACATTGATCACAAGATGTCTCAGAATCGAGGATCAAGAGGAGGGGAGCTGAAAGGGTCCTAGATTTCTGGACATGGGGATTATATGGGGTGGGAAGACTTACCATGATGACGGTTGTTAGAGATAGAGGTAAGGGGATATCTAGCGAATATTATAATTTCTGTTTGTATGGCGGTTCACTGCTAGTTGTCAGTCACACGAGCTTTCTCCAAAAATGGGAGCAAAGTGGCGTACCTGTTCAGAAATCTCAAATCAAGGACAGTAGAGTCATCCAGAGTGCAGCAAGTCTTTCCACAGTATTCCTCGCGATATCTCAAGCTAGCACACCCAATAGTAATTATATAAACCTTCGACGCATGTCCTTCCAGAATAATAAAAGAAGAATAGAAGTTTAAATAGAACGGAGAGGATTCTGACTGTTTTTAATCACGTTTGGGAAAAGGTGGATCTCGGGCATGGTCGGAAGGCTAAAATCAGGTGATGTTTGCAGCCTCGGTCCGCTTTTTGGACAGGGGTGATGCAGTGTTCTATTACTTCTGTGGTGTTCTTTGCAGGATCTAATCTTATCTTTGGGGGTTTGTACGGAGTTTGGTTCTTTGGCTTGTGATAATCTGATAATTTCCTGTATTGTCTTTTGCTTTGATTTTCTTTCATTTGGTGCCTTTCAGTTTCCATGGACATTCCTTTAAGATAACCACCTCTCTTCTATTTTCTCGGTTTGACTCTGGGCTTGAATAATACTTTCAGTTCAAAGAAATTAGGATTATCTCCTAGAATATTTTCAAACAATGGGAATCCATCGCCCTCCATCGATGGTGCTCCAGTAAATACAGATACACGACTGTTTCGGCCGCGACGATTTTGGGTGGTGTTGACGTGGGTTGGTCTCTGATACAATTGATTGAATATTTGGCATTCAAATTTGGAGATACCACTTCCATGGGAAAAAGAGTGATGGATAGTTATACCTCCAACTCTGGCAAACCATTCCCAGGTAAAAGAAAATAGATAGGCGAGTGCCAAGACCCATCCCCCTTTTGGCTCGGCTAAATGCAACCCACACATTGATCCTGACCTGCGCTTGGTTCGAGGGCCCACGACACCTTTGCAGAAAGGGTATATGAAATTGCAATGGGATTTGGAAATAGTTTCACATGAGAGTTATTTTCAATTCTGTAATCAGAGGTGTGACGTTCGTACAGAAAATTTCATCAGGCGTAGAAACCAGGTTGTAGTTCAGATATTTTTAGATTGGCAATATGTGCAGGACAACGGCAAAAACTCTCCATCTAAAAATCGTACCACTAGACAGCCACCCTGTAACAATACTGTCCATTGATATATACTCAAGCTCGTTCAAATCTAGATATCAGCGCCTCCCATTTAAAAGGTCACGTAGGCAGCTAGAAGGTCGTTCAAACCGCCTAACGCGCACCGAAGTGTCAGAGCGGGCTCTGGAAAAAAAAATTGTGCAATTGAAACTCATGTACTGAAACCTCTCTGAGCCGAATGTTATAGAGGTATGTTGGAATGCGCTTTTCTACCGTAAACCCAAGCAAGTTTGTTGCGCTCGCCATCTCCGCATCATCCCAGCTCTCTCCAGCCGGGGGGGGTTCAAACCACATGTCGCTACAAGGAGGAAAATACTATCTACACAAAGATACCGTCGAATGAACCGCCACTATTCGGGTTTATACAGAAACCCACCCTTCATTCTCAAAAACGAAAACTCCGTCCCATTCCCCATCGCCCTCGCGATCCTCTCACTCTCCACATACGCCTGACTCCTCACATGCGTATTCATCCAATACTCTTTACTTGTACATGCATCAATCGTAAATAACCTCCTTTTCTCAACCGGGTCCGTATAAACCCCAGCCAGCAAAGTCCCCGACTCATTCCTCGATGCTGCAACGACATCCTTCCAACCTGGGAGTGACTGCTCCCGCTTTCCGTCTTGATAATTCGTTTGCCGGACTACGACGTAGGGATCTTTCACCGTTGCGAGCTCGGGGCGGATGGAGACTAACTCGGGTGAGGAGTCGAGAGTGTAGAATTCGGCGGGCCGTGAGTAGATGTTGGCGGAGTTGATCCAGTTGAACATTTCCACGACGGGTTTGCTCAAGATATGGGAGTCGAATGCTGCTTGGTTTGCGTATCTGAAGTGATACCATATGGTATGAGTGAATGAAGTCTTGGGGAGTGTGGTTTAGATAATTGAGGGAACACTTACTCTTCGATGGAGTATAGTAATTTGTCGTTGGGTTCTTCGCTGGGTACAAAGAGACCGAATTTTAGCACGCCTGGTTCGTTCGTAAAGGCGTTTTGGGAAACTCCTGTCATGAGACCGAGTAACTTGATAATTGATGTGAGCATGCTCTTTCTTTAGCTATGGGAATCGGGTTTCCGCGAACCTTATCTCTGGTTGCTGAATCTACACATAGTAGACTGGCGAATATGAGCAGCTTCATGAAGGCGATAAGGAGGGGAAAGGGGGGGGAAATGTATCGCGCAAGCTGGCAAGTTCAAAATACTGAAATATGAAGCTCGTTTTTAGGGGAAATTAGAAAGATGGGATCGATAATTGCGATGATTCAATTTTATTTTGCATACAAGCCACGCTGACCCGGGTATTGCAAAAATCACCCATATCCTCCACCCCTTTGGATAAATGGTACCTGGACGAGGTGAGGGGAATCATCTCGCTTTCGCTAATGGAAGAATGGTTTATAGACTGACTTTATTTGCCGGGAAAATAAATGACTGTTGTGGAAATGTCCTCGTGGAGGCCACAGAAACAGACATGCTGCTCTGCTCTCACCTAGAAAGGCAAAATCACAGTCACTTGTCAGGTGATACCAGAGTCATGCGCTTCGAAATATTCAATTCAATGCTTGTGGTGATAATCTGCAGACTTAATAGCCGTGTAATTGAATTTTCACATCGTCCAACTGTACTGAGGAAAGATAAAAAGTTGTACAGGAGTGAATTTTGTCACAACTCTATCAACCTCCGCACATGTTACTTAATGGAAGGACAGATTTCCGGAATAGCCCCGATCCAAATCCGTCTCCACCTCTCCAAACTCTCATATCTCTGCTGACAAACCCTGTTCGTTCCTCGCATTCCTCCTATCGTCTCTTAAAACACTCCCGACACACTCTCACTCATCGATCGAACTGAATTCTCCTCAAGCAACCCGCGGTGCCGCACAGCCGAGAATCACCACAATAAAAGGCGCCAAGCTATATCAACACATGCATTTCTGGCCCGCCAAGGGAGGATTGGTACGGCTTCATTCGTGGGATGACTACCCCCCACTAAGCCAAGGATCTTGGTGGGGTGAATTTTCAGCTGTTCAGGGATCGTATTTTTGTAAACGCGTTCGTTCATGCGGGACTAAACAGTCACAGCATTCCTGGAGAGGGACAAACAGAATGGGTACAATCCAAAGGAAGCCTCCGGAGAATGGACGGAATGGCCAAGTCGGCGTTTGCCCTTGTGGATACAATAAACGCTTGCCTTTAGAGCAGATACAGGTACAGAAGCTGAGCCACAGTGGTGAGATGAGGGGTCATGGAGGGGTAGTAACCAGCAAGCAACTACATACACTCCCACAAGTAACAGCTACTGTAGGGCTGGCCTAGTCTTAGAGTTTACGGGCCTTCCCGCATATCAAAAAGCTGTTGGGCCGTCCCGTATGGTGTCCCGGCTGATCGTCCTATTCAGTTTGCTTGACTGGCTGGCGGGCGGTTGGAGACATCCTGGAAAGTCCCCTAAAGTCTATTCGATTCCACGAACCCTTACCCATGTACAATACAGTTTCCGAAACGGTAGTCCATGTGAAGCAACAAAGGCTCACGAGCAAACGGAAGAACAAAGAAAGTCAGCCGTTCCATCTCATTCGGCTAGGTATCATATCCGGACCCTGACGCCTGCTTGACACGCACCGAGTGCCCAGTCTGCCGTGCATATTCCTCGCATTTGCAACACCCAGATATTCACTTGGCATTTAACCCCTCCAGTCTCCGTTCCTCCTTCATATCTACAATCTGTTCTACTCCTCTCTCTAACTCCATTTACCTTTCACATCTTTCACTTTCCGCCACAGGAAGCAAACAAATCGCACCAACCAACAAACAACTACCAATCATGTCGTTCTTCAGCAAGATGACCAAGGAGTTTGAGGGGATGATGAAGAAGGATGAGAAGAAAGACGAATCCCCAGCTCCAACTGGTGACGCCACGAGAGGTGAGTTTCTCCCATCCTACCCCGCTAGATCCTCGTGCAAGCCACTGACACTGCAATACCTGTAGGTTACGGCGACCAGCCACAGTACGGAGGATATCAAGGAGGAGCTCCTCAGCAAAACTACGGCGCACCACCGCCACAATTTAACAGCCACCCATCATACAGCAGTCCTCCTCCAAACCAGTACAGTCCAGCACCAGGCCAGTACAGCGCTCCTCCCCCTCAACAATACGGAAGTCCCGCTCCAGGTCAATACGGAGCACCCCCTCCAGCACCTTACGGCAGCCCAGCTCCGCAACAATACGGAGCTCCTGGTGGCCTTCCACCGACCCCTCAGGTTCCTCAGGGATGGCAACCGCTGTGGGATCCTGTCGGCAATCGCTGGGCATACCTTGAGCAGTACAATAGCAAAGTCAGCTGGAACGTCCCGACCGGTCCTTCGTACCCACAACATGATGATGCCAGTCGTGGTATGGGCGGATATGGCGATCATGGCTCTGGTGGATATCCGGGTGGTGCTGGTGGCTACGGTGCTCCGGGAGGATACCAGCAAGGAGGATATGGTCAAAGCGGATACCAAGACCCAGCAAAGGAGAAGAGTGATGCGAAGAAGAACATGATGATGGGTGCCGCTGCTGGTGTAGCCGTTGGTGCTGTGGGTGGAGTTTTGTTGGCAAATGCTCTTGGTATGACATTTCATTCCCCCATTTTCCTGCCCTCTGATCCGTAATTATATCGATGCTAATCAATACGCTTAGATGACGATGACAATCACGGAGGACAACAACAATACCAGAGCCAGCCACCTGGAATCGGAGGCGGAGAGCTCCCAGATGAGGATGCTGATGGAAGTTCCGTGAGCAGTAGCGACAAGGAAGATGTCGAGGAGGCTAGACAGGAGTATGAGGAAGCTTACGAGGAAGCTTACGGATCTGACTGACACCGGTCTTGAGAGTGAGATGATAATGATGATGACAGCGCAGTGCTTTTCAGATAGATAGCGAGACTTTTTTCAAATTCAAGCGAATCTTCTTCATGGAAGTTCACAAGCAGAGTTGTGGTAGCTTTCTTGCGAGGTATGTGAGAAATGAGTCAACAGAAAGGGCAGTACGTGTGGGCAAATTCTATTGTGTATATTGAATGATGGCAATTTTGTCCAACCTTCGAGAAGTACGCTCCATGATGGAGTCTGCTAGGAAGGAGAGCGGGGGACTACCTATGCGGGTGGGGTTGTTTCTGCCCTGGAGCTAAACTCGGGAACGGTCCGCCACCCGCACCAGTTGACTTGAACTTTAAATGCACTCCCCGTTTCTGAAATTCTGATATCTCGATAGGTCAGCTTTCATTGACATACTCCACGATACTTTCTTTTCCCCCCAGTCGAGAACAAGTTACTCGCTAGGATGAGCGAGTGCCCCTGTGCTGAGATTGTCCATAAAGTTAGGCTACCCCCTCCCAATTGTCCCCTTTTAGTTTTTCTGTGACTTTCGCCGATATTGCTGCAGTTCTTGCATCTCATTTTTTTTTGGGGGGGTAGGG
>JAFJYG010000085.1:0-96649 GCA_017366145.1 Cadophora sp. M221 | reverse complement strand
ATTCCCATCCCTCACCCCGCATGCCTCACCCCGCACCTCAAAGGACTGATCCCTGAGCCAGCCCAGCCCAGAATGCCCTGCTTCCGAGAAATTGCCCAAGCGGGTAGTCTGCGATGATCCCAGGGACAGCAGGTTCTCGTTCTCTACAGTACCTTAAAAGGGCTTGGCGAGGGAAGTCCACTGTAAGTAAATAGTTGAAGGGCCAGTGACATAATTAATTATGAAAAAAAAGGTAATGTCTTTAAGGCGATTAAGCTTAAGTAACGGTGTGTTTAATTATTAGATAATTTAAAGTTACTGAAGAGGGAATGACGAAGAGCTGCAGTACAGGACTCTGGTGATGATCACCAATAACCTAAAGGTTATTCTCCAACCAAGGCGTTGTGGTTGAATAGACCCTCGAGTTGAATCTGTAGATAATGATGTGAGACTCCAGAAGGGTCTGATAGCTCCCAGCTGAGGTTGATTGATAGCTATAGATAGTGCGGGAATAATATTGACAGCATATGATATATCCCCTCAGATGCCTCCAAACCCTGTTGAAAGATCTCGAGAGTCGAGAAATGGCCTAAGAGTAGAGAGAGGCCTCGGTCTTGCAAATAACGAACTCTCCGCAGGCAGGGAGGGTGACTAGATTCAGACTGCATTCTGCTTTGTGATTTGCACTTGTACAGGAAGGAATGTCACAACCACAGCTGGGGATTTGTTGTGACGAGACAAAAGAAGAGCTTTTGATCTTGAAGCATTGGCATGAACGGTACCATGTTGAATGTCAAATAAAACCAAACCCAAGAAGATAGTCGACGCCTCAAACAAATTTAGGGTACTTAGGGAATTAAAAAGAATGAGAAGACGAAACTTGGAAACAGCCTGGAGGAGACAGAAGAAATATTCATGTTCGATACAACCGCAGAGTCCTAGAGCAGAGAGGAGAAAAGCTCAACTCTGAAGCTTGATGGTCAATCACTAAAACCAACAACTCCTGATGTTGCGGCAACGCCTTCTCAACGACTACGAAGACACTCACTACGGGACATCGTTGTAATACAATGCGAGGAAAACTTTGAGTAAACAAAGGGGGGAAGGCCACATGGAAAAGCAGTAACACAGACCAACATATTACAGGCTATCGAAGTTTTATATCAATATGTTCGATCAAATGGTGCATGACGAGACTTTGGATATTCACTACCAACGTCCTGGACAGTTATATTTGGGTAAGAAGCGACAATCAAACTGAGGTTAAGAATAAGATTAACCTCTGGGAGCACATTGGGACATTTGCACCAAATCGCACTTTGGAAGGGTTTGTTGCCAGAAGACTTTTGCAGAGGAGCTCATGGCGCGGCGCTAGTCGAGCGACCCACCTCGCTTACTAGCCCTGCTCACACGTGACCCACTGAGAATCCCTCGCTGCCTTCCAAAATCTCGCGAACTTTTTCCTATCTTCCTCTCAACCAACGACCAACGACAACGCCATCGCCAACCCTCCAGCAGCAATGGCATCCACCAAGACCGAACGCAGCGGCATCGCCGTCGGCCCAAACAAGGGACACGTATGAAAATCTCCCCCGAAACATTCCAGCCCGTCTCACCTCTTGGAGGATCTCAATCCCGTTACATATCCTCCTCCTTGAGGGAGAGAGACGGACGGAGACGATTGAAGATGGACTCAACGGGCTAACGTTTTATTCTTCTTCGCCGGATATAGAAAACCGAGGCACGCGTTGTCAAGCCCCGTATCAGCAGATCCAAGGGAAAGGCGAGCAAGCGCACCCAGTTCGTTAGGGAGATCGTCAAGGAGGTTTCTGGGTATGTTCTTCTTCCCCCTGTGCACCTGCGCATACTACTCCAACATTGAAAAGAGGCTAATGGTTATTCTGTGCAGACTCGCACCATACGAGCGTCGTGTCATCGAACTCCTCCGCAACTCCAAGGACAAGCGTGCCCGCAAGCTCGCAAAGAAGAGAGTACATCTCCCCTACCCCCATCCACATCCACACCCTCTCTAACCAAACAAACAGCTCGGTACTTTCGGACGTGCCAAGGCGAAGGTCGAGGAGCTCACCAACGTCATCGCCGAGTCGAGAAGAGCTGGTCACTAAGCGTCTCGCCCTCTTTCTCTCACAAATCATACCCTCTCGCGCATCGCATACCGCCTCGCCTTAGTCTACACAACTTATTCGAGAGATTCCCCACACGGCGAGTTATGGATGGAGGATGGATTGGTGGTTGGTTTGGCGTTGTATGAATGAATGCAAAGGGTTTGCCGGTACAGCCAGGATTTTCGCGCGGGATTTGCTATGCTAGATAGCAGCTGGCCGTGGTTCTGGACCACTAAAAGGAAATGAACAAAATAAAAGAAATTTCTGCAACTCCAATGACCTTGTTTCTCATGATGAATTTCGTGATGAATTTTGCTGGGGGATGTCTTGCTCGAATTGAATTTGAAATCTAACTTTGAAATTGCAAGTGAAGATGTGATAAGTATCATATGGTGCTCTCTCAAAATGCGCAGTTGTTTTTATGGAAAAGAATCTCTCACTATATACGAAATGGACAAATGCACTTCATTGATATCTACAAGACGATATTCTCATGGGCCGTACTTCCTATGCTTCTATGTCGGTGCTTCCCAAGCAAGTAAAACAACCAACTCCTCGCTATGTAACCTCCCGGTCTAGAAAAATGTCTTCATCACAACCCTCATAATCTCATGTCATGTCTCATACCCCCTACCCATCCCCATTTCCAAGCCCATGCCACCACATCACTTCTTCCCAAGTCCCTTGAACCACTTCGGTACACCGCCTTTACTCTTCCCACTAGTAGAAACCTCCTTTCCCTTCCCTTTATCCAACCCAGCCTGCCCAGAAGCAGTAGCTTCCTCCTTAGGCTCCTCCTTCGGCGGCTCCGGAACAGGAATCTCCTTCGCAGCCTCCACATACTGTAATTTCAGCACAGACTTCTTCCTCGCCTCCTCAGAAGCAGCATCCTCCCAGACAAAATCAACAAGAACCCTCTCCTCGAATCCCAGATCCTTAATCAATTTCTTCTCGCTCCGGGGTACAGCTTGCGGACCAGGATTCTTGTACACTAGCTTAAACGGCTGGTCTTCGGAAGCTATCAGACCCGTGACGAAGGCGTAGAGGCTGTTTCCTGATTCTGCAGCTGTGAAGGTGGTTATTGTGCTTTGTTGGTCTGGGAAGCGGATCTTGATTGTGACTTGCGTCTTCTTGGCCAGTTTCTGGGCTTTCTCTTGTTCGAGGCGCTCTTGTTCTGCATCAGAGGGGAGGCGCTTGTTGAATGAGTTCTCTTGGAGGCGTGATTGGTGTAGTTTGGCGTGGGCGACTGTGGGCTCGAAATCATCTTCGTTGTGAGGGCGGAGAGCGGCTTTGGGCGTTGAATCTGTAGGGGCAGAGAAGACTTGGATGGGGCGTTGATCGGGGCCTAGGAGTTGAGGCGAGGTTTCTGAAGAGGGAGCTGGTCGTTGCAATTGTGTGAGTGGTGCTGGCTGTTTATCTTCGCTTGTTGGTACTTCTTCTGCAGAGGGAATTGCTTGGTCGTCTGTGTTGGCCATCTCCACATCTCCAGGTTCGTTGGATGGAAATTTGGCAATCGCATCCGTAACAGTCTCAGCTTCTTCTTTAGGTGCTTTCGAAACCTCATTACTCGGCGCAGCCTCCTCCTTGAAATACTGACCAATCTCCTTCATAGCCTCCTCCAGCGGTTGATCCGTTGCCTTGAAGCCCAATCTAATAGCAACACTTCCTTGATTGAAACCCAACTGTGCCAAATTCTTTTGCAAGCCTCCAAAATCGGAGAAGTCCCGTCCCATTATATTCAGCGAGGGCATTTCATAGAATATCCGACCTGCGCCTGACGCACCACCATTCTCTATTTGTGTCACTCCTCTAGCGGTGAAGTTTAGATTCTGGCCGGAGTCTTTCGATTCGAATTTCCGCAGGATGAGCCATAAGGTAGTGTCGCTTGGGAACTTGTCTATCAGCCGTCCACCAGGTACAGACGTCGCAAGCGATTCTGGTAACTGCAGAGCTACAGAGACGACCGAGGGGGAGCGGGAGGCAATGACAAGCTCGAGCTTTGCGCCGGGTGGGAGGCCTGTTTGTCTGTATGGACTGGACAGTTCGACTGGTTTGTTATTGTGCCTGGGGTTTGTTAGACGTTGTGCTGTTTTGAGAGATGGGGAGGCTTACTTGAGTCCGTAGTTGCTGGGCTTTAACTTGAACTTCTGGCAGGCTTGTTCGAG
The DNA here is from genome assembly GCA_017366145.1 of Cadophora sp. M221. Classification (NCBI taxonomy): domain Eukaryota; kingdom Fungi; phylum Ascomycota; class Leotiomycetes; order Helotiales; family Ploettnerulaceae; genus Cadophora; species Cadophora sp. M221. Next base: position 92,379 of record JAFJYG010000085.1, on the reverse strand, counting down.
GACATCCGTCATGTACGTTCCTGGATTAACTTTGACCACCGTCCGTCTGAGAGAACTGTCGAGAACTACAACGTTGGACGCCATGGCTCTTGTGGGTGCTGGACACAGAGAAGTGGCTTTTGTGGATATTCGACTGCAATTCCAAATGGGTTCTTGGTTGCAGGACTCTTATGGAAGGACTCAGTATCTAGTTTGGCAATAAGTAGAGCGTTCGAAAGTATGCGTGGTTGACGATGTTTCTCTGAGCTTCTCGAATCTTGGTAAGAGGCAAGCGGGCGTGGCGGGGTGATTTGTTTGGGTTGTTGAAGCTCTTTCACCAAGAACCTCTGGAGCAAATTCACCGTAAGGACGCAAGGAAAGTTGCGTAAGAACAAGGCAAGAAGTTTCTGCCTTTCTTTCCGCCAAAATTGAGGAATTTATTGGTGGGGTTTTATTTGAGAAGTCGAAGTTGGAGTTCACTCGAGGTGAGCTTGCATGCATCTGGTGCCTGGCGGCGGTAGAATCTCGGATTTTTATTGTTCCACCTTGCTGGAGCTTCAGACGCGCAGCCGTGTCTACCTTGTCAATCAATCAACCTCCGAATATCATACAGCCAACCTCACCTCCTCTCAACACCACCACAAAGCTCTCAAACAATACAAGAGAGCTCTCTCTTCCTTCAATATCTTGAGATAAAGCAATCCGTGAAAATGGTAAGCCTCCCATTCCCAACCTCGAAGCAAACAAGCAGCATAGCTAACTCACCTCCAGAGCTCCCCCTTCTCCATCAGTACGTCTCTATCTCCCTACTCGAGCCTCTATGAAAAGCAAACATATCTAATCCACACCTGCAGATGGCGGCGCCTGCGTAGCAATGGTAGGCAAGGACTGCGTAGCCATCGCCTGCGATCTCCGTCTCGGTCTCCAATCCCTCACCGTATCCAACAACTTCCCCAAGATCTTCTCCTACGGCGACGTGTACCTGGGGCTCACTGGTCTAGCGACCGATGTCTCGACCGTCTCGGACCTCTTCCGCTACAAAGTCAACATGTACCGCCTTCGCGAGGAGCGCAACATCTCGCCCTCCACCATGGCCAACCTAGTCTCCAGCAGCCTGTATGAGAAGCGCTTCGGCCCTTACTTTGTGTCGCCGGTCGTTGCGGGTATCGATCAGAAGAGTGGGAAGCCGTTCATCTGCGGGTTCGATAGTATCGGCTGCATCGATTTCGCAAAGGACTTTATTGTTAGTGGCACGGCGAGTGACCAGTTATTTGGTACTTGTGAGGGTCTTTGGGAGCCGGATTTGGTATGTTTATATCCACGCTCACATTTCCGTTTCGGCGCAAACTCAAGCTCTTTTGAGAATTGATCTCGGGAGGTTGGGTTTGAGACTCAAGCCAGAGCAGTATGCTAATCCTCGTTCTTACCTACAGGCACCAGAAGATCTCTTCGAGACCATCTCCCAAGCCCTCCTAAACGCTGTTGACAGAGACGCACTCTCCGGCTGGGGCGCACACGTCTACATCATCGAGAAGGACAAGGTCACCAAGCGGTTACTGAAGGGCAGACAAGATTAACGCATGAATGGCGTTCGTTCACTCGGAGTTTTTCATGGAATGGAAGGATGGGCGTTGGAGAGGAAGGGCCAGAGAGCACGGGCGACAGATCCAGTGGGTGACTACTCGATCTTTCTCTCGACCTGCTCTTGTGTACACTAGATCGGATACCTACGATATGATATGGCTTGCGTAGATGCATGGCATGGCGTGGCTGGCATTACGCTGCGGCTCGTGAGGGCAAAGCAAAAATGATATGACTTGATACTACCTATGAAAGTACTGCAAGAGAACTAACACCCACTCCAGTGAAGACGCCGTACACGTCCCATTTCAGACTCCTCGCAACCCGACCAAAAAAAAACACCCACATCAAACATGTAACAAAAGAAATAAAAATTTCTCCAAAGAATTTACATATTCAAATTATTCAAATGCCTAAAACTCCAACCCAAGTGCATTTATGCAATTCTATATTCTACTTGGGAACATCTAGTGATCTACAATGCAGAACGTCCTCCCTCTCCCTGTATGCACCGACCAAACCGCCCCGTACAGAAGGTAAGAAAACTAAGATTTCCTTCCCCTCCTTCTTTCTTCTTTCCATTTTTCTTGTTTTTTTGTCTTTTATGAAAGGGGGCAGGGAGGTCATGCGATGCATGCATACATAGGTACATAGGTAAGTTACAGATGTGGGGTGGCTGGCTGGCTGTAGCCATTTTATTTACTCCTTCTTGGCTCTAGGTGTAGGGACCTCGGTCTTCTCGATGAAGAGCTGGCGCTCGATGAACTTGAGAATTTCGTCGATGACGCTGTGAGTTGTGTTAGTTATATCCTCTGGACTATCTGGACTCTTTGGGTTGATAGGAGAGCAAGGGGAAGAGGAAGTTGGAGAGTGAGAGGGAGAGCTTACATGACTGGCGCACTGATAATCAAGACAGCCTGCCATTCATTCCAGTTCAGCGGCAAGATCGAGAAGAGAGTCTGCAAGATCGGCGTATAAAGAAGGGCGAAATGCAACGCCATAGAAAGCGTAATCGCATAAACGAGCATCATGTTCTCCCAGAGCGGTAGTGTGAGCAGGGACTCGCTACTCGATAGAGCGTTCATCGCATTCAACATCTCGATGACGACCAAGATCGATAGCGAGACGGTGGATGCGGATTTCGCCATGTCATTGGAAAAGATGCTGCAGCCGATGTCGGAGAACTGGGCCGAGCATTTATGGAAGTGGGAGAGTTGGTAGAAGGAGATCTGGGGCCCTTCGCTGTTGTACATGAACCACCAGGCGTAGCCGGCTACGGTTGCGAGACCGACGTACACGCCGATGACCATGTAACGGAAGAAGAGCCAGCCGCCGATGAGGCGCTCGTCGCGCTTTCGGGGAGCACGACGCATGATATCGTGGTCGGGAGGGTTGAAGGAGAGGGCTGTGGCCGGGAGACCATCGGTGACGAGGTTAACCCAGAGCAGTTGGACGGGGATGAGAGCTTCTGGCATGCCGACAGCGGCAGTCAGGAAGATGGACACGACTTCTCCGATGTTGGAGGAGATCAGGTAGCGGATGAATTGCTGGGTGTTGTTGTAGATGGAGCGGCCTTCTTCGATGGCGACTTCGATCGTTGCGAAGTTATCGTCAGCGAGAACCATATCTGAGGCGAGTTTGGCTACATCGGTTCCAGATCCCATGGCTACACCAATATCGGCTTTCTTCAGGGCTGGGGCATCGTTGACTCCGTCACCTGTCATGGCAACGACTTCTCCTGCTGATTGGAGAAGGTCAACCAGCTTAGACTTGTGACTTGGCTCAACTCGGGAGAAGAGAGATGCTCTCTTCGCGGCCTCCAATTGCTCGCTTTCGCTGAGATTGTCGAACTCGCGTCCAGTGTAGCTCTTGCCCTTGAGATCTTCGTATTCTCCAAAGACGCCAATTTGACGACAGATGGTCTCGGCGGTGTTGCGATTGTCTCCGGTGATAACGATAACTCTGATGCCTGCTTCCTTGCACTTTCTGATAGATCCGGCGACTTCTGGACGAGGAGGGTCAAGCATTCCAACGAGTCCGAGAAGAGTGAGCTTCTGTTCAAGCTGAGAGTACTGAGCGGTAGATTTGGCGTTTTTCAAGAGCGGGTTGGAAGCAACATCCTCGACACTAGCGAGAGCGATGACACGAAGACCTCTGTTACCATAGTCCACAACCTCTCGTAATAAGAGATCTGTGAGGGCTTTGGTCATAGGGACCTTCTTGCCATTTGCTCCGACCAAAGTGTGAGTGCAGCGATCAATGATGCTCTCTGGAGCACCCTTGACGAGCAATTTTTGCTGAGTCTTGCTACCGACAAGGACTGACATGCTCTTTCTATCTCTGGAGAACTCGTAAGTGGCAAGGCGTGGGGCTCTGGCTTCGTACCAAGCGCTAGAGAGGTGAAGACAGTCTTGAGCTGCGGCGCCAGCACGTTTCTGATTTTGCGCAGCATCCTGGGTGCCAATCTTCTCTACGAGAACACGAAGGGCTCCCTCGGTTGGTTCACCGACATTGGAGTAAGTGCCAGACTTTGCGTCAAAGGCGAGCTGGGCATCGTTACAGAGTGCTGCTACTTCGGCCATTTGGAATACAGTGCTTGATGAAGATGCCACGTTAGAGACAACAGAGCCCTTAGATGTAATGTTTCCTTGAGGAGCAAAAGTAGTACCCTGAACGTCTAGCTCCTCCAAATCGTTGCCAGCCTCATTGATGTATACAACTTTGTTGACGCTCATCTGGTTAGTGGTTAAAGTACCAGTCTTGTCCGAACAGATGACGCTGCAACTTCCAAGAGTTTCGACAGAAGGCAAGCTTCGAACAACAGCGTTCTTAGCAGCCATCTTTCTGGTACCGAGAGCAAGACATGTTGTAATGACAACAGCGAGACCTTCTGGAATAGCTGCAACACCGAGAGAGACTGCGATCTTGAGATAGTAGATAGCTCCCTTGGCCCAGCTTCCGTGAGATGGATCATTGAAGTGAGGAATATTGATGAGCCAGACGACAATGCAGATGACTGAAATAACCTTTGCCAAAGTGTCTCCAAAATCGTTAAGTTTCTGCTTCAAAGGCGTAGGTTCCGAGATCTGAGCAGTGATGCTCTCGTGAATGTCTCCAATGGCGGTAGATGATCCAGTCAAAACCACAATCGCAGTAGCATGTCCAGTAACCACTGTAGTTCCGGAAAACAAGATATTGATCTGGTCCTGCTTCACAGCTCTTGAATCCGTGACTGCGATTGTATCCTTTCCAACACTCTCACTCTCTCCGGTGAGAATTGCCTGGTCCACATTGAAACTGTTGCTCTGAATTGCCAAAACTCTGCAGTCTGCTGGGATTCTGTCTCCAACAGCGATCGAAATTATGTCTCCAGGAACCAACTCCTCCGCTCGGATCTTGGTGATCTTGCCATCTCTGATGACCTTGGCTTCGTTCGCGGAATATTCTTGGAGGGCGGCAATTGCTTTCTCGGCGCTGCTTTCTTGCGAAACACCGACGACAGCGTTCAGGATTAAAATTGTGAGGATCTGCGATTGTCAGCTGGTTGCAGGGCATTCTTGGGAAGGTGTGCACTTACAACTGCCGGGTCTACGAAAGCCGTCCATCCCCCACCTTCTTCCAGAAGGGCCAGAACGAAGGAGATGGCCGCAGAACCCAGGAGGATAATAACAAGCTGATCTTTGAATTGCTCGAGAATCAGCTCCCAGATAGGAGTCGGGGGCTCCTCTTCGATAGCTGCATGATGGTTAGCCTTTGTGCAATGCAGCGCGGCGCAAAGGGAATTCTCGGCGTACAGTTGCGCCCATGTTTCTCTCTCGAAGCTTGGATTTGAGACTCTGACAATCCCTGGGTCTCAGACACGGAGAAGAACTTCAGCACCTCGGAGGTGGATTTGGCGTATGCGTTTTCCATCGTGAACGTGGGGTCGAGCAGGCTGACGAAGTGAAGATTGGGTTTGGGTTGTACCGTTTGGCGGCTGCTCGATTATCTTTGAGGGATCATGCAAGGCCAGATATTCAGTCCAAAAGCAGTGGCAAAAGCACGGTGAAAATTTGCGACAGAGGAGGAAGGGAAGGGAAGGCGAGTTTCGAAGGCGGGGAAAGGGAATATATTTCTCTTTCTCTCTCCAGCGAAAGTGCTTGCTTGGTCAGGTCTGGGTCTCTGCCACCACAAATCTACAAGTGTCCTCTTCACCCACGCCCACGCTTGATGGGATTGGCCGGTGGGGAGTCCTGACTAGCCTCGCCGTTCTAAGCGGCAGGGCAAGGCAGGGCAGGCCAGGGTCGGGCTTTGCTGCTGCTGCGCTGCGCTGCGCTGCGCTTGAGTCGCGGGTATTCGGCCTGTCTGTCCTGTTTTTAGAAGTGGGCGTTTTTTCTTTCTCTATTATTGACCATTACTGACTTGGGGTTTGAATAAGTCGATACAAACTCGAGTCAAGGCTGAAGCGCTTTGTCTGTTGCCGTCAGTTGCGCTGCATTCGCAAACAGGGCATCCATCTTCAGCCGCAACCCTACCCCAGATCGGTACCAGACCCGGCTGGAATGCTTGACTTATCTTATCCCAACCAACCAGATGACCAAAGCCAAAGCGAAGGCTCTTACATCAGCGAAAGGAACTCGTTGCATTCGTATGTCTTTACGTCCTTGTTGTTGTTGTTGTTGTTGTTGTTGCAAAAGAGGTGTTAGCTAGCGTACCTTCATTTGCTTTTTAGGGAGATCAGATCGTGCCTCCCACATTATATACTCATGACCAGTTGCAAGAGTTGGATACCTGCTATTGAATTCCCATTATTAGCTGGAGGTGAGGGGCTTTGGTCGTGAATCCACACAGCCTTGCAAAGCTACCTACTGTACGTAGGTATTCAGTCATTCACCACTTTGAGACTTCACATCTCATAATACTAAAACTGCCAAGTACTTTTGTTATCAAGTAATGATTTTGAGGACACTTGTACGAGCGGATTACTAACCAGGTTGGTATCAAGGGTAGGTGTAGAAATACAAGTCACTTCTATTGCGCAGACCTTTCAGCCGGAGATACTCTACCTAGGAACTTCTATGTCGATTCTTGGGCGCTCTTATCATCGCTTGCCGTTGGCTCTTAAAACTCCGGTCTTTCATCACATGGGGTCATCTTGATGTGCAGCATGCCACCAAGACGCCTTCTCTCCTAATTCCGATTCCGAGTCCGAAAACATCACAGACACGAATGAATGACCTCTCGGCTCCTCCCCTCATCACAGCGGATCACCAGGTTGAGTCTTTTTCGTCCAATTGTTGGGTCATCACGGCTGCCATGTGGCTCCATTGGCTGATGCATCTGGCAGTGCCAGCACATGCAACCAAACAAAACCCCTGCGAACCACAACAACAGGCAAGCAGGGCAAGGCAGAAACCGGTCGAATATACAAATGATAAGGGCCGTCCCATTCCATAGGGGACAAAGCAACCACTTAGGCTTGTCAAACAGCCAGAGAGAAGAACAGCAGACGGTAGGAGCAGGGCAGAATCAGAGTGTGAAGTAAGATGACGTGACCTATGGCAACGCTGAGGTGGTCTGGAAGTGTTGTATACAGACAAGGATATCTATTGCTGAGGAGGTACCCAGGTAGACTCCCGATATCTGTCTGCCATCTGCTATATTCGGGGCATGGTATGAGGCTTTTCCTTGATTTGAAGCCTCAAGGCGGGTTACCTGAACATACTGTAGATAGATGGATGTGCAGCTGGTCGACCGTCCTCCATCGCCCGGGTGCAATTGTTTTGTCCTTCCACGTGATACTGCCTTTGAACGACTTCAGACGGGAGCCTTGCAAATTAATTGCGGAAATAGTCTGGCGGCGCCATCTCTGCAAAATGCTTTCAATACTGGCTTTTGATTCACCTTCATTCAAAAGGTGATCCCGTCGGGCTGTTGTTGTTGACGTTGCTCCTCACTTTCGAATCTGCTTCTGGCACCGTCCATCAGCCAGCACGCTTTAGCGAGAGGGACTAGCGTGGTTGACCATCGGCGTGGGAATCCCCAGAGTCTTTTGAAGGAGCACGACACTTTACCTTCATTGCAACTTTTCCTCCAACAACCCAACCACCGTCCATCCACCTGCCATTTTCCCCATCCACCACTTCTCTCCTTTGCAAATACACTCCGATCCACCGCAAGAATGACTTCCGAAGTAAGTTCCCTCTCTGCCGCATCCGCGTCACATTCGCAGCGCCGCTGTTGTTTTCCCCTCCATGGCCCAACACCCCTTATCGACCGCGTTCCTCCCATCCGTCTGCCCCTATGCCATCCCTCAAATGCAATGTGCTGACTCCTGTGTCTCTATCTAGCGTGAAAGGTACGAATTAGACCCGGATTCGCAGCGTTGGGCGCCTATCCGATGTTGATGCTAACTCCCACCGCAGCAAGACCTTCCTCGCGAGGCTCTGTGAGCAGGCCGAGCGTTACGATGAGATGGTTACATACATGAAAGAGGTTGCCAAGGTACGCAATGCGCCCACCCGCCTCTGCGACGATGCTGGCTTCAAGAGAAGACTACAACTGACCACGCGTGACACAGTTGGGCGGAGAGCTTACCGTCGATGAGCGAAACCTCCTGTCGGTCGCCTACAAGAATGTCGTCGGAACCAGACGTGCTTCCTGGCGCATAATCTCCTCGATCGAGCAGAAGGAAGAGTCCAAGGGTACCGACAAGCACGTCTCCACCATCCGTGACTACCGCCAAAAGATCGAGACCGAACTCGAGAAGGTCTGCCAGGATGTCCTTGATGTCTTGGACGAGTCCTTGATCCCCAAGGCCGAGTCTGGCGAGTCCAAGGTGTTCTACCACAAGATGTACGTCTTATCGCTGGTGGCGTGTTCCTTACACAACAGGGCCTTTGCTGATTCATATCTTAATACAGGAAGGGTGACTACCACCGTTACTTGGCCGAGTTTGCTTCCGGCGAGAAGCGCAAGGTTGCTGCCACTGCTGCCCACGAGGCTTACAAGGTATGCGCTTCAGCAGACAACTCGATCTTCATAACTGACTTATTCCCCACAGAACGCTACCGATGTCGCCCAAACCGAGCTTACCCCAACTCACCCCATCCGTCTTGGCCTGGCCCTCAACTTCTCCGTCTTCTACTACGAGATCTTGAACTCCCCAGACCGCGCATGCCATCTTGCCAAGCAAGCCTTCGATGATGCTATCGCAGAGCTCGATTCTCTGTCCGAGGAGTCCTACCGTGACAGCACTCTCATCATGCAACTTCTCCGAGACAACCTCACCCTCTGGACCTCATCGGATAGCGGCGAGCCCGAGGCTACACCTGCTGAGCCAGCCAAGGAGGCCGAGAAGGCTGTTGAGCCAGAGGAGACAAAGCCAGCTGAGCCAAAGACCGACGCTGCGCCTGCCACCGAGTCCTAGATTTCTCCATCTCGAATCTCCTCGTCTCATTTTCACATGCTTCTTGATCTTGCTGGAGTGGCTGGTATCCCCGGCTACTGGTGGAAGTGATTGCAGCATTAGGTGTAGAGGATGGGAGTTGATATGAAAAGCAGAACGAGCGGCTTTTGCGAATTCGGTTGCGATTTGCGAATACACCATCCTGCGAACCTGATGATCATGTTTTCCTTTCTGGTTTGCGATGTTTTCCCCCCAGTCTCCTTGCGGTTGTTCTTCGCGTCTCCGACGTGTTTGCCAACGGGGGTCCTTACCATAAGTGAGGCTTTCTAGGCAGGGGCGTCTTTTGATACCGGAATGCATTTTCTTCACAACAGAGCCTCAACGGCAAACAAACAAATTAGCGTCTATGGGAGATCTCCTTTCAATGGGCTTTTTCGTTGTTGTTTTCCCCACTGGTGTATCACTCTGGAGGTGTGCATTTTCTAATCGATTAGATGATATCCTCCCCCTCGGACAATCCTCTTCCTTTTATTTTTCCTTCCAATACCTGCCTGCAGCGCCCGGATATTTTGCGTGGTTTTTTGTCACAGCGATCCTGTTTTCCTTCTCTCCCTCTTGAAAAAAAAACAACACAAAGAAACGCACATAAAGAAAAAACCCAGAAACCCAGTTACTTAAAAACCCTCCTAAGTAGCTTGCTAGGATTGATGAACACCTACATTACAAACCGCTGTCTTTTGAATGTGATATGATATCGTGATATGGTGACTTATGCTTGTGTTTGTAGCTTCCAGACCTTGTTCCCCTTGCGAATGTCTGTTTACTCTATTCTAGGTATTCTCGGATTGATTACAAGTGCAGAATCGGAGATTTCACATCTCGGAGTACAGTAGCTCACTTCCTCTATTCGTTTGGTTCCTCGTCAACTGCACATGTCTTCTCGACCCTCCCTTCTAACACCACCACCTGACAACCTTTCGCACCATCTGCTTCAACCTCTCTCTCCTTTTCTTCAACGCCACCCTCGTTGCTTCTTCTCAACCCCCACTATCTACTGCTCACTGTCCCCAAGCCCAAGTCGCTCTAGGACATCTCCTTCTCCAGTACAGTCATTATTCCGTCATCGCGGTTCGGATAACCAAATCCATTCCGTTCAACTATTCAACACTGCTCACCACCCACCTCCATTCCCTCTTCACCATCCATCCCATCCCTGTCCGCCTTAACAGGCCGATGGAATAGCAACTCGCTCGTTCTAACCTCTCTCTCTCTCCTCTCGTTCGGGACCTAAGCTCGCTGTGAAGTTGCTTTCTTCGGGATCCTTACTTACTATTTATTGCTCTACTCTCTCTCACACACTCCTAGGCATCTCCCTTGGTAAGACTTACTGGAATGGTTGGTTATGAAAGTAGGGAAAATGGTTATTGGTGTTTAGTTGAATTTGAGATCTGGATTTTGGGTGGAGGGTGGAGGGTGTATGGAAGGTATATGTGCATGTTTGATCGTTGTCATTCGGCGTACTGTACAAAGCTGACTCCGGGGAATGAGAACGAGGACGAGGAGAAAAGCGGTTTGTTTCCACGGCGTGAGTTCTTCATTTTGGACGGGGTGCTAGGGGGTTTGGGAGAGCGGGATGGGCTATGTGGGTGGGTTGAGGAGGCAGTGGTGGAAATACTGGACTATGTTCACTGAAATCTCGGTCTTCGTTGTTTAAATTGGATTGCTGCATATGGTGTTACTAGCGTTAGGAGGATGAGAGGGTAAGTTTGAGGAGACTTATCATTGGTAGCTCATGATTATGGATTGAGATTTAAGCTTATGTTTAGGCCTCTGGGATACATATTGACTACTTTGGTGAAGGGGTTGTCTATTCGTTCACGTTTAGAGTTAGGGTCTGAAAGTATTATGGGCAGAGCGGAGTAGGCCTTGTTGGATTTGAAATTTAGAAGTGTAGATGAATGGGTATTGATGTTGAGTTCCCTCCGGTCAGGATACCATGAAGTTTAGTAAGGAAAAGTTGTATGTAACCTAGAATGTATGAATTGAGGATATATAAACTGCGCCGAGCAATGGCAGATGATAGGGATGAGTTAGGGCTGCCTCCTCTGCCACTGACAGCACCCTCTGTGTGAAGAGTGGAGATAGTCTGGATGTTACAAATGCTCCAGGGAACCTTGCAGCAGTGAATGTACTGTACATATGTTATAATAAGCACAATCGTGCTCAAATATCATAAAAAGCCTTGCTATGGGTTTCTAGCAAGAGGTTGGGTAAGAAAGTCATCCATGTATGTAGAGAATGTGAATGGAAATTGTGTGGGCATGAATAGAAGAAGTTGAAGAAGGTATGGCTGCTGAAAAGAAGACGCCTCAGAAATACAGAGCGGTACATGATAGCCAACAACTTCCACCGCCTCTGGCAGCGATGGGCCAGCTATTTGAAGTCCTCCTCTATGGGAATTCCCTGCTCCTATCTCAGACCTGGCTCGTGATTGACTGAGCTGGCTTTGTGAGAAGAGCACAGTCTGGAGATCAACAAGACCAACGCGCCTGAATGAACCCATTTGTACTTGGTACACCTCACTGAGCCAGGAGAACCTTGGCATGCAAGGTGATAGAGGTGAGGTTTGCTTCCAAGAATATCGGCAGATCGATGAGATGAGAAAGCAAAATTTTCGTAATCGGACGAGAAATTGGTCCTTTGTGTGTGTGGCTTCAGAAATGGTCATGTTGAAATCATGCTCTTTAGAGCGTCATTCTCTTCCTATTATATTTGATACTTAGTATCGAATCATCATTAGCCTATGTAGAGAAAGAAGAAAGGAAGAGGAGAGCAGAAGATTCGGCAGTGCGAGGTTTTCATTTCAGACGCGAACCCTAATACGGCTTAGCGTAGTTAGCGCCTCCTTTAGTCTCCAATGAGGCTGAATTCAGTCTTCAGCGCGACAGGACAAGCTGCCTCCCTTCATCTTCTCCCTCGAAGACATTCCAATCTTTTCACTACAACTTCAACACAGGTCGATTACCTTGAAGCAGATAATTGCTCGTCTTCTTGATTGCCAATCGTCATACTCAGCGAAGCCGCGCCTTTCCGATCCACTCGTTATCGTTCCCACATTCGCGACAATGAGCGACTTCAATTATGGAGGGACAGATGAGGAGTCTGCGGAGATCAAGAAGCTGGATGCCGAAGTTGTATGTTTTCCTGGTCGATACTTAGGTTGCTATTCTGGTACTAACTTTTCTGTCACAGCTCGAGGACCCTGATAACTTTGAACACTGGGAGAAGTTGGTACGCGCCGCGGAATCTCTCGAGGGCGGACTGAATCGAAACTCCAGCCCACAAGCCATCTCCACCACTCGCAGCGCCTACGATCGATTCCTTGCGAAATTCCCTCTGCTGTTTGGATACTGGAAGAAATATGCCGATCTGGAATTCTCCATTGCGGGCACTGAGGCTGCTGAGATGGTAAGGCTGCACTACGTCGTACACGAAGCCGGGTACTGACATCAGATAGGTCTTCGAACGGGGAGTTGCAAGCATCGCAACCTCAGTCGACTTGTGGACAGATTACACAGCGTTCAAAATTGAGACCAGCCATGATCCAGACGTGATCAGAGAGTAAGTATAACTGGACTCTTTCCTTCCCTTTTAACACAGACATCTGCGATGCGGTGCGACGCATTGCTACGTAGCCGTACACACCATATTTGGAGAATCAAGTCACAGGGTCGCAGACGGTGAGAACTGCCAAAAGAGTCGCTCCCTGTTTGATACCCTTCTCACCCACATGATCAGGATCTTTTCTTCTGCTATCACACGTTCGCATTTTACATCGTACCACCCTGCACAAATGTTCGGCGAGGATGGGAAACTGAGGATCATTAGTTCAAGCACACCTGCCCTTCCCGTATTTGCACTCCTTGCCACCTTACTTCCATCCCCTCCCCCTCAAAGCCTAGCTGACACTCAGTGATAGACTATTTGAACGCGGTGCCACCTGTGTTGGACTGGACTTCCTTGCCCATCCTTTCTGGGATAAGTACCTAGAATTTGAAGACCGAGTGGAGGCCCATGATAAGGACTACAAGATCTTTTCCATCTTGAGTCGAGTCATCAAAATTCCAATGCACCAATATGCTCGATACTTTGAGAAGTTCCGTCAGCTTGCTCACTCTCGCCCGGTTGTAGAGCTAGTTCCAGAAGAGACCCTCAGTCGATTCCGTACGGAAGTTGAGTCTGAAAGTGCTGGCTATCAAGGCGGCCCCAAAGGAGTTTCCGAGATGGAGATTGAGCGAGAGGTGCGAACCAAAATCGACAACTTCTACCTCGAAACCTTTACAAGTACCCAAGCCGAGACAACAAAACGATGGACATACGAATCGGAGATCAAGAGGCCGTACTTCCATGTCACTGAGCTCGACTACCCCCAACTGGCCAACTGGAGAAAGTATCTGGATTTCGAGGAATCGGAGGGTGACTATTCCAGAGCAGTCTTCTTGTACGAGCGATGCCTGGTCACCTGCGCATTCTACGACGAGTTCTGGTTCAGATATCTCCGATGGATGTCAGCTCAGGATGGCAAGCAAGAAGAAGTCCGAAATATTTATCAACGTGCCAGCACCGTCTACGTACCCATTAGCCGACCTGGTATTCGGTTGCAATATGCTTATTTTGAGGAGATGTCGGATCGTTCTGATCTTGCCCGTGATATACACGAAGCTATTCTGGATCGTATGCCTGGTCATGTTGAGACAATTATTTCCTGGGCCAACCTGGAACGTCGCCAACATGGACTCGAGGCTGCCATTCAAGTTTACAAGGCTCAGATTGATAACCCTATAGTTGATCTCTTTGCCAAGGCTGCATTTGTTGTTGAGTGGGCCATCCTCTTGTGGAAGATCAAGGGATCCGTTGATGAGGCTCGTCAAGTCTTCCAAAAGAATCAACAGTGGTACCTCCAAAGTCGTCACTTCTGGGCAAACTTCCTTGAGTTTGAACTTGCTCAACCAACAAGCTTTGAGAAGGAGACTGAGCACTACGAAAGAATCAAGAAGATTCACGAGGACTTGGTGAAGAAGAGCGGCATGAGCCTCTCCACAAGAAAGGAACTCAGCAACTACTACTTTACGTACCTACAACAGAGAGGTACCAAGGATGCCATGAAGGAATTCCTCCTAATCGACAGAGAGCTGAATGGGTATGTTTCCCCCTCCAATACTTCCATGACACCATACTAACAGTTCATCAACAGCCCCCTCTCCGTCCAGCCAGACTATGCCAAATCCAGCCCATCCGGCAAAGGTCTCGAGAACGGCCACACCCCCACGGTCGACGAAGCCACTCTCCGCAAAGGAGAAGTCAGATACAGCAACTACTACGCAGAGCGCCGAGATGTACCCGCCAATGCGCAAGGCACCGCCCCCTTCGCTTAAGATACCCACCCTGCATGCTTCTTCTCTTCTCTTCTCGCGAATTTGCGCGGGTGTGTTCCTTCATCGCTTTTCCCACAATTGCTTTACACGGCATGGTACGACATGTTGCATGACGCATGCATTGATGGATGGGTAGGCGGATGGATGAGTGGAGTGGAGGGGTGGAGAGAGAGGAGAGCATGCATCACTGTACCATAGGTTCCCAGCTTTTTATGCGCTTTTTCCCATCACGTGCGAGACTCTTGATTTATTTTCCATTGATTGCACTTTGCGGCTACATGGACGCATGGATGGATGGGTGGATGGGTGGAGGACGATCAGATCTGGTCTTTTGGAAAGGAATACTGTATCTCTACTAGCTAGGTAGCTAGCTGGTCATTCATCTATCTATCCTGGCTTGCGAAATCTCTCTCTCTTTTATCTCTTACTGGCCTGGTCTGGTCTGGTCTGGCATACACAATAGAAAGATCAGATCGATAGAGCTCGCCCAATCAAATCATTTCGTATCATTCAGTCCAACTTGACTTTACGTGAGAAACAAACAAATGAGCACTGGCGAATAAGTGAGTGAGTGAGTAATTGGTATTCATTTCATCCTTCTCTCCGGTCTCCTTCCACATCATGCATGCATACACCTCATATCAACAACACAGCCATCTATCCCATCCATCCAGCCAGCTAGCTCGTAAGCACCTTCCTTTCCCATCCCTTCTCATCATCCATTGATATAAATCAAATCACCCAGTACAACTCCATCCATCCATCCATTCCGTACATGTCATCCATCCCAGTCAATTCTCTCTTCACCCATAAAGAGGTCAGGTTGCGAAATCGTACACATACACAGGATCTCTCTCATCCATCATCCATCAGATCCCCTCCCATCTCACACCATCTCAACCCCCACAAAACCCGCCTTGGACCTTAAACCCAGGAACCCACAAAATCAAAGATCGAGAAAAATTGCGCGTACGCCTGAGAAAAAAGGGAAAATAACAACCGATCGATCGCAAAACTCGAAATGAGAAAAAATAACGGGCGATCTGGGTATAACCTCCTCTCCTGACGCTGAACTTGCACCAACGCGCACGCTGTGCTACACTGCTGAAACGAAGAAATGAATGAAGAGAAGAAGCCAAAAAACCCAACATTGAAAACGAGCATGACGAGGAAAGAGCCGCCAGCGAATGGATGGATAGAAGCAATTCGCAGAAACTTGGAGGCCGTGAGAGTGTGAGCCCTGATGCTCGGATGCCGGTTGGTGTACTGTACAGATGGATGCGTTTGTGTGGTATGTGTCGAGTGTGGTGGAGGACTTGGAAGTTGGTGAAATGTGTGGTTGAAAGGGAAGGAAGCGCTTCATTAAATATTACAGTAAGATCGATCGTGTAATGATCGACTCGTTGATTTCGTTCGTTTTGTTCGTATGTGTGAATCCGTGAACACAACATTGGCACCAGTCCAAAGTCGTCGTTCCTCTATCCTTGGTATGCATTTTGCCCATGGAAGATGCATCGCCCTACGATCTTCTCCCACATTTTTCGTTCGTAAAGACGCTCAGTCGCCCTGTGTACTGACTGGAGACCTTCAGTCGAAGAAAGACTGTTCATCAACAAGACCTGTGCGGTTGTATTAGACCCCAAGCTCATTTCATTCATTCGAAAGCATTGGTGGAAAGCTTACGAGAGTCATCTCTCAACTTGTTACTGCTGGGTTTGCGCTGTCCAAGCCCAATGTTCATGTTCATGCCAAACATACTGCTCTCGCGCCTCTTGGATTTGCTACTGCCTTGCGGGTTCTCGGAGCCGTACTGCTGCTGTCTGTAGCCTTGAGCACCGCCAAATTGGTCATACGCTGGTCCAGCAAGAGTTTGCTGTTGAGGCCTGCCATATTCAGGGCCAGCCATGGTAGGGAAGCCTCCGAGTGGTTCGTAAGTGGGCTGCAGAGGGGTGAATCCAGTGTCATAGTTTGCCCGTTGCTGTTGCTGTTGTTGGTAGTGCTGAGGTGCTTGAGACTTCGGGAAAGATTGCTGGTCATACGATGGGGTTGGCAAGTCCTGGAACTTCTGGCGGCGTGGAGACCGGATATCCTCTGGGGTCAAGGGGGGGGCTGTCACGGTGACTTCAACAGGTCCATCATGGTCATCGGGTTCTTCACCAAAGATACCGTCGTATTGCTGCAAAAACAACGCGAAGACAGGGGCGGGAATATTCAGAGTAGGCGAGAAGACAATACCAACATTACGTACCGTCATCTTGTTGGTGTCGGCGTGATTGATGATGTTGATCAAGAAACCAGATAGGTAACGGAGAAGCGCATTGTTTGCTCTTGGAAGTCTGTGGACGAGACCATTCAATGCGCTGATCTTCTCGTTGACATCGTGCAGCTCTGTGACAGCGAGGAACTCGAGATGAAGCTCTCTTGTCAGAATCGTGGTGGGCAGCTCTCGAAGGTACAATTTCAGCAGCGAAGCGACAGCATGAATATCGTAGTACTGGTCGTCCGTAACGAGATTGACATCTCCCTCGACATTGAAACGTTCTCGAAGTTGTTTGATGACAACGTTTGATCCGCTCAACCTGAAGATTCCTTCTTCTCCAGCGGCATTCTTGGCATCGAGGTACTCGATACAGCGATAGACAACTGCAGGAAGCTCAATTTGAACATCGACCGGGTGATTGTATCGAACTGCTTCTCCGAGAGGCGATCCGAAGACTGGTCGAATTGGTCCGTGCTGGTCGTAAGCCATCTGTGACAGATTGGTGTTGGAGTCATTGCCCTCGTTCGCATCGTAAGAGGCCCTAGGTTTCGACCCGAATCCGAAGAAGCTACGCTTCTTCTGCTTGATCTTATCATCCACAGCAGCAGGTGCCAGCATGTTTGATCTGTTACCCCACGATGATGAATCCTGAATAACTTGAGCATTCTTTGGTGCAGAAATGTTCTTCATCGACTGGGAATGCGGCACTTGACCCATTGGATCTCTCTCATAACCGTGAGTGGGCGGCGATGGAGTCCCCGAATTCTTCAATCGTGATCCAGCTGGAATATTGCCCTGTTTCGTATTTTCGTAGCTCACGCCCCGTAGACTGTCGTCAGTGAGGTCTGGCAAGGTCTGGCTTCTGCCTTGTCCTGCATACAGCTTCTTTTTGGACTTCATGCCGTTGATATGTGCAGAACTGTTCGAATCTGTACGATCATGTTGCTGTCTTGACGATGACGGACGGTCGTCATCTTCGTCATCCTTGAAATCAACATAAAGCAGAAGAGCTTCAACCCATTGATCCCGTTCTTGGTCGCTCTCAGCACACAAAACATGTCTAACCAGACTAGAAGAATCCTTTCGCTTCGGCTCGAGAATCAAGAAGGCATGGCGGTATTGATTGTCAACATCATCAGTTTCGCCACGGGATGGCGAGTGATTGTCAGCCTGTTGCTGTTGTTTTCCGATTTGAGCGTTCTGCAATTTGATTGCTCCTAAATGGGGTCCGCCAGGCGACTCGTAGTATTTGAAGACTGGGCCATCCAGTACGAAATACCGAGCTTTCCAGCCTCCGAAATTCTTCCCTCTCTTAGTCAAGTATCCGTTCTTCAGCGGCCTACCACCTGGCCCTGTCTTTACGGGGCTCTCACTAGCAGAATCACCACCTGGCGCTAAATCGTCTGCATATGGTTCCATAGTGTTGGTTGACAGATACCGGCAGATTTCCAAGGCTGATGCTAAGTCCATCTGGGTGTCCAGAATTTCGTCAAGATACTTGTCCAGTGCAACTCTCCGAGCATCAACTTTTGCGGGCGCGTGACCGCTGAATAGTGATCTTTCCGGCGTCTTGGCGGTGAAAGCGTTGGATTGTTTCAAGATGTGGTCTAAGTTGGCGAGGGACGCAGAGTCCTTTTCTACCCTCCACAGTTCTCTCCCGTCTGACCTGGCGAACACGGCCAATGTGAAGACTGGATCTTCTTCGATATTCCTGGGGAACATGATACTTGCTCTTGACGGCTTCAGGCGCGACGATGCAACCTTGACGTTAATTGAAGGAAGCGCATTCGGTGGCAGTAGGAGATCGGGATATTCTTCGGTCACCAATCCTCTGTAGATCGAATTTGGCCCAGGGCTCTGTTGAACAGGCGAGGCTCGTTCCTTGGGACTAGAGTCTGATTCTCCAGTTCGCTTCGAGAACGCCAGGGCTTTGGGGGAGACGAGGTGCAGAGGCTCTCCCTTGGGCAGTCCTGGAGATCCGATAGACATTGGCGTGTTGGGTGGCAAAGGAATTGGCTGTCTTGGTGCTCTAGGTGAAAGAGGTACAGCACCTGGGAAGGCGCCCATTCCACGAGGAGACATTGGAGGTGAGTTGACGGTAGAAGAATGGTTGGACAGATTTCGAGGCATCGGAGAATTCATCGGTCTATCTATCGGTCGCGGACTCATGGGTAACCCAGGACTCATCAGAGGTGGTGAAACAATGCCGGAAGCTTCATTGAGTATACCTGCCAAGGATCCTGCGTTAGGGTCTTGAGGAGACAAATGACGCATGTGAGCATCTGGAGGTGAAATCTGAACAGTTTGTCGTGGGCTTGTTGGCATTGGGTCTGCCAGATGTGCAAATGATCCTTCCTTTGGTGTTGTCGGACGGGATTTTGGCGTGCCTTTCCCACTCTTCTTCGACAAACTTCTCATTTCCGCATCTTTCATTGCTGCCATCTCGCGCTCTCTGTCGTCTTCTTCTCTCGTCTTTCGGCGTCCTCGTTCGGTATTAAATGTGGGCAGTTCATCAACTTCCAGGATATCATCATAATCTGAATCAGTCTCATCTCCAGTACCAGAAGCTTGGCGAAGGTGAGAGCTGGCATTATTTTTCTTTCCGAGGTTCAAAGGAGCTGGTGGTGCTTTTCTTGGTGGCGTTGGAAACGATCTCAGTCCTTCATCTGGGTTAGGAGAAGGCTCAATTAGGTTCACAGAAGGACCTTGGCTAGACATGGGCGTTTTTGGTGGTGGCACACTTGGGGGTGGTCCTCTCGGTGGATCAGAAGGCAGACTTCTCGATGGTGGAAGCGAGGCATTGTATGGTACCTCCCTAGCCACATCATTTGCCTTCCTCAGTTGTTGACCAGCCTCAAATCCTGGTCCAGGTGCATCTGGATTATACTGTTGGAAAGCATGTTGCGTTGGCGAAGGCATCTTGTGCTCGGCTGCAACCATATTAGACATTGCTGGAGTTTGAATAGACATCATGGCCGGTGGTGTGATAGGATATGGAGCCAAAGCTACATCAATCGGCGAAGGAGGCTGATCCTGTTCTGGCTCTCTCAGACCAGCAGAAACCATAGAACCAACATTGCTTGTCTTCACTTCTGTGGGCCTGGTATCAGAAGATATTGATCCAACTTCTGACCCTAGACCCTGCGTGGAATCAACTGGGGACGGATTCGACATTTGTGCCAGGCTCTCTTTTAACTTCTTTCGGTACCGTTCCTTATCTTTCAGTGCCCGCTCGAGATCCTTATTGAGACCCAAAATCATTGCTCGTTGTTTGTCCACCAGACGCCATAACTGTGAATTCTGTGACGCTTGAGACGCCTTCTCCTTCAACAGGTATTGGATTACAGCTTCTGGAGATCCCGCGGCTTGGATCAGATTTGCAATATCTGGTGGTGCTCCTGCTTGCATATCTTGCGAACCCTTCTTCGAGTGTGTACCGCCTGATAGAGTAGAAATTGCCGAGTCGATCGACGATGTCCGAGGTGGTCCTCGAGCCATCTCGACACGATGTGCTGAAGCCATCTGCGGTCGCGTGCCAGGAGAGGAGCCTCCTGGGGGCTTGGAGATTAGGACAGGATCGGACACGCTTCTCGAGGGACCATTCGTATCGTGTATAGGGCGAGGGTATCTACCGTCCTTCGTCAGTATGGGGAGAGCGTCTGCTTGTTCCTGTATGTACCTGGGCTTGTTCTCTTCCGGATTCGACTCGACCGATGAGTCCTTAGACCTGTAGAAGCTCTGTTCCGAGGCCAAAAGGTCGTCCAGACGCTCCTTCGGCGATCGAGGTGACTGGGGACTTGAGGAGTGATGTATGCTCGCCGATGAAGAAGAATGATCGACGCCGCCTCGTGAGAAAGCAGTTCTTGTAGGAGTGACACTGCTCGGTGGAGAAGTCGCGGTCGTGCTGGTTTGCAAAGGACTAGGAGCAGCCTTGCGGAGAGACCTAGACAGAAGATTCCAAGTCAGCGCACGTTTGCGGCGAATTGCTTGCTTCACGTTGCTGGCTCGATCGATCGCTCGCTCGCTCGCGGCCGGCTTGGTGTATGAAAGTCGAATCAAAATAGAACTAGAAGCAAGCGGGCTCAACATACCTTTTCCCGGGCTCTGATCTGGGCGACGAGTTGTTTGGAGAGTAAACCTGCGAACGTCCTATTGTGGGGCTATCCTGAGGGAAGAATTGCAGTTGTGAGTTGGAGTTGGCATTGGCATCAGCGGGAGCATCGTGGTGTTGCGAAAGCTGCGACATCGCCCAACGGCTGAGACTGGAGGTCTGCTATGCAGTCAGCGCCGCAGCAATTGGCTGGCTGGCTGTCTGTCCGGCGCAAGGGCAGACAACACAGGACAGGGAGACAGGAGGAGAAGGGCAAGCGTCCGTCGCAGGGAAGGGGCTGCTCCAGAATTCCGCGCTGGGTGGAGGAGGTTGAGGGCGAGGGTGAGGGTGAAAGAGGATGGGTGGGTGGCGCCTGACAGTGCTGCTGGGTGGAGAGTTTCGAAATGGCCTGGATGAGGTTGATTGACGTCGCACGTTCAGAAGGGAGTCTTCAGGCGAGCGCGATTCTCGAACACAAGCCGAGCGGATCGAGCGGTGCAATAGGAAAGGCGGCCAGCGACCAGGATGGATGCGTGTATT
This sequence comes from Cadophora sp. M221, assembly GCA_017366145.1. Taxonomy (NCBI): domain Eukaryota; kingdom Fungi; phylum Ascomycota; class Leotiomycetes; order Helotiales; family Ploettnerulaceae; genus Cadophora; species Cadophora sp. M221. The sequence continues at coordinate 71,107 of JAFJYG010000085.1, read as the reverse complement.
GCTGGGTGAGGATTATTAGGAGGATGTGCGGTGGATGTGGATGTAAGGCGGTGGTGGATGTGATGTGATGTGCTGCAGACGAGGAGCGCGAGTGGGTGTGCGATCACCACGTTGGAGGGAAGGATTAGGAGTGGGCGCGTTCAAGGAGGGCGTGCAGATAGACGGCTGCTTCTGCGGCTTCTACTCCGTGCTGTTGCAGTAGAGTGCGTGCAGGCAGGCGGTACTATTATGTATATACAATAATAAGTGTGGAGTGAGGGTTGTATTAGGTATTACCACAAGGGATGGGTGGATGGGGTGGATGTACTTTCAGCCAGTGAGTTGAGTGGGAGGGATGGGACCCGGTAGACCAGTGAGAGACCTCACGTCAGCCACAGTCAGTCAGTCAGGTCAAGAACAGTACGAGCGAGTAGAGGCGTAAAGAGGCAAGAAGTGATAGCCTGGATTTCTTTCAAGAGAGAGAGGAAAGGAGTGAGGGAAGGGATTCCGAGTCCGAGTCATGGGAGAGGTGGCTTGGTGATGTGATGGGATGGTTATTTGTTTGGTTTGACACTACGGAGGTTTTTTTACGATAGAGATGTTTGATTTGATGAGAGTGATGCTTGATCTGGGACTTCAATTGAGTTGCCGAAATGATAGCACGAAGTATTGCAACGATAATGTACCCAAGGTAGGTAAAATAAGGTCAAAACTGGGCCCCGGTGAGAGATGAAAGAGGGATCATCATGATAATAATTACAGGGTTGTGCCAATTATTGTCATTTTATATCACCGCTGGTCGAGTCCACAGCCAAAACGATAAGTCAAGTCGTGACTGGGCTGGCTTCTCTGAGTTCTCTTATCCTTTCAAGCTCAAACACATCGGGGAGTTTTCATCCCTCCCTCCCTTTTGACACCTCCACATCCACATCCACATCCATTAACATCAATATCAACATCCATCCCCTTTCCTTTCCTTGCCCACGCTTCACTCTCTCAAATTTTATATAACCCGCTGCTCCTCGCCCCGCCCCGTGGCTAACTAACTACTGCAATGCAAGAATCATGCAGCATGCCTCTTCTCTCCACACTCCCAAGCAAGCAGCCTCCCTTCCTCCTCCAAAAGCTATCTTTCCCAAGCTAAGCTGTTCCTGTCCCTCCCCAGTCCCTGCCCATGTTCCAGATTAGCTTTCTGCGCGGGCGGGTCTCTTCTGATTGGCAACTGGCCGGATTACGGGCGGCACTTGAAGTTGCCATCGACAGGGTTTGGAAAGTCACTCTCGCACTTGAGCCAAAATAGCATGATCCAGATTCAGAATTTCAGACTCGGATTTAGATCTAACCTAAGAACTACTACCGTTTGACGACAACTAACATGATCTATATTTGGTCCAAAAGGATTGACCAAGTAGTTCTTCCTAGAAGGAGCAGGAACAGTCAGATAACATCATCTTTCACCAAGCGTACGGAATAGGAATAAGCTCAAGAAAGATAGGCGGCCAGCCTCCTGCATGAGCGAGCGAGGGACGGACGGACTGCTGTGAGAACGGAGCCAGGTGAGCTGCAGGTACTCGGTTCCTGTCACGAAAGGGGACGAAGACCTGCATGAGGCCGCGGCCACCTACTATATCTTTACATCCCTAGGTGTGTATCTTAACTTCAGCCTACTGCAGAGATAGGAATTCGTACCGTACGGAAGGACAGTCGACCGATGCACGAGTGAAGTCTTTCTCAAAAGAGCAGGAGACAGAGATATTCCATACAGACTTATGCAGTACAGTAATTTACATTTATAAACCCAGTGCAAGAAAAAAAGGGGATCAGCAAGACTCCAAGATCTTCACCATGTCATATCAGATACCTCATGCAGGAAATCACACCCCTATCCTCTAGCATATGCATGGCCATCCTTCGTTTATGTACATCCCGCATACATACAAACAGACGGTGAAGGCGGCACAGACCAACCGCCCGTGCCTTCTGTAAAATACATACATCAGCGACGAGAGAGTGAACGAACGACGAACGAACGCCTATCAAACGAATAACCGTAGATCTAGAGAATTGGGTTCGGGATGAAGATGGAGAAGGAGCTGAGAAAAGTCGTTCGTTCGCTCCTGCCTCAAACGGCGAAACACTTCAGATAAATATTCCCCGACTGGGGAGACGGAGAGTTACAGATTCACCATGATTGTATAAATAGGGATGAATACATCCGAAGAGCTCCCTACGGAGATTTACCTAGAGTACCACCTCCCTACAAACCAAGCTTCCTCCAACTCCAGATCCAGATCCAAATCCCCAAGAAAATCAGAAAAAGAAAACGCCTCAAAGCGCCAAACACACAACATCCCCTCCCTCGATCGCTGCCGCCATGGCAACTTTATCCAAAGCATGGGGTAACAGGGTTCTTCTCCCCCTCCCCATCCTTCCCTTCTATCCAAGATCATGAAACAAGTTTCCCAAACACATACAAACCGGCTAATAATAATGAAAGACCCCTCCAAAGTTCTAAATTTATCTTACCTACCTACGGAGCACAAAGATTTTCATTCTCAATCGTCTCGTCTCAGATTTTCTAACCCCCCCAATCCGCAGCACTCCACAGATGGAAAGTCACGCCATTACGACTCTAGGCCTGGAAGATCGACAATTCCGAGTGTTAAAGCATGACATGACGCTTGCTTGTCCTCCTCCTCCTTACCATCAATCATTCCCCATCACTGTACACTACCATCCAATCCGAATAACTGTACTCTGTCTGATCGGCCAGGAAGCATTCCGCACCCAAGAACCGCAACTTGCAAATCGTAAACTCTTCTCTCCCCAGATCTTCAATTCCCTCCTTATGCTATTCTGTGCATCAAAAAAGTAACTAACCAACTAACCAAACCAACCAAGTACCATTCAACATCAAGAAAGAAAGAAAGCAATGACGAAATCAAAGCTTCGCCCCCAAACCTCTCTCGTCGACATCTTTCACGAATCCAATTCCATTCATCCCCAGCCGAGCGCTTCCTGCAACGCGTCCGTCCCTCATCTCATCTCATCTTCAACGCAAAAGCGAAACGAACCACACGCAATCATCGCCTTCAGCCACCAGACAGACAAGCACTAGGCTTAGTCCCGACAACCACAAGAGTTGATCATCATGGCCACTTTAAATTTACCTCCTGTAAACGAATCACCAGTAAAATAACAATATCATCAACAACACGAAAGTCCCTGCACACCTTTCCATCCGCACAGCGTACAGTACGCATAAAGTTTCCGTCGACACACACAATCAGTCGACCTGGAAGCCCCTCAAGTCTTCAGCTCGCCCTCCTTCCAGTCGTCTTGTTTATTTTACCGTAGCTCTAACTGATCAGAGCGCGGGATATCTGTCTTCCTTCCTTCCACGCACAAACCTCTGCACTCACTTACCAACATTTAACTCCATACTCCGTACTCCGTACATTTCAGACTACTTTCTCCAGACTCCAGAGTTTTGCCACTACGAATCTTCCCCAAATCCAGATCCAACCGTAAATTCAGGGGCTCGCTCGCTTCACCCATCTCCATCCCGCCCCGCCATCAATCTCATCGCCGCGCCAAAAGCACAACCACAACCACACACACCATGACAGCGGTCCAGCCACACACAAGCTCCCTTCAAGCGCCGCAGTGGAGCAAACAGTGCAGTAGATTTAGACAAGCGGTGTGACATGCGCAGCCACTCATGGTACAGGACTCCGTAAATTACAGTAGTCGAAGTTAAGGCTGGGCTTGGTGGGCGGGCTGAAAAAAGTCAATGTCAGTCAACAGTTTAAGCTCTGGCCGGATCGAGGTCTGTTCGCTCCCCTCCACTTGGCTGCTGTGCTTGGCTGGGCTGCGGGGTGGGAGGGGAATACCGTTCTGTACTGTACTGTACTGGACGGTTCGATAGAATCCCTGGATCTGAATCAAGGCCGTTGTGGTTTCTGGATTGAAGTGAATTGAATTGAATGAAACAGATACAAATATCTGACGACGACAGAAGCGAACAGGAAACGTAGGTAAATGGATGAATTCCTTCCAGTACGAGTGACCATACCTCACCACTCCTCCCATGCATGTCTGAACTCCCATATCATCCATCCATCTAACCAAGCGCCGCGGTGTAAATAAAAGAATATCCAGGACCGCCATATATCTCGCTTCTAGCCTTTTTCCCTTTCCTGGAAACTTCCCCATCTTTCTGACTCGACTCAACTCGTACGATATCTGCATGATCCTGCGACATCCAACCGATATTCCGAAACATGCTTCAGAAGTCCCTCCCAACAACCTCCCCTGACTTCTGTACTGTAAATTTACCATAACTATATTACAGGTATCAGAATAATAACCTCCCAGAACTACGAAGTCTTCAAAAACATACTAAAAATAAAATAAAAACGCAGGCTTCCGCAATCCTATCCGTATTTCTCCATCGCGTCACTCGGAGTAAGCGAAAGAAAAGTAGTCCAAGCAGCTGAAACACCACCACTACACCACACCACTACCAAAATCCCACTCCTAACTCCTAAGCGAAAATCCACCCCCAACCAATCACAACACAGAACCCCTCCCACCCCTCCGGTTCACTCAGCTGCGGCTTCACGACGTGAGGCTCTTCTCGCACCTGATTCGCAAGATGGCCATCCATTTTTCCTTTCATTTTTCCTCACACCTAGGGATTTGGGATGGGGCTAGAGGGAGTGAGTGGGATGGGATGGGGAGGTTCGGCTTTCCCTACTTTCTTTCTGTCTCACCTTTCTTACTTGCTTAGGTAGGTAGATGGGTACGGTATTAGTTAGTTCTTACCTACAAGTTACGGACGGAATTCCTACCTAGAGTAGACAAGGAACGAGACTAAACTTCGTATTCAGTTCACATGAAGTTCCTCTTGCTTCTTGTTACATGCAAATCAACCCTCAGCTACGCACCCCCGCAACCACTAGCTAGCATCCTAACAACCTGTTTCCCCTCTCACCAAGACCTCGAATCCAGCCAATACCAATCCCGCTCTCCCTCCTCCCTATCACATCCAAGCTAAAGATCCAAGATCAGAAGTCAACGGTAGTTGATAGTTAACTGACAATGACATGCATGCATACGTAGGTATACGAACCCACTACGTACACATGACCCCCCTCCATCCGGTCCGATCATCTGCACAACATACACAGCGCATGGTATCCAATCACCCAGATATCTGGGACTTTCTCCTTCTCTACTAAGATGCTAAGCCCCTTAGCTTCTTTCTCTCCAGCTAGTGAGAGGGGAGAGGAGGAGGATTACTCGCATACAGTAGCAGTGTGGCTAAGTATGAGCGGGAGGTGAGAAGCGTGATAGAGAGCTGGACTCCGGGTATGCCGATTCGATGGATTGGAGGGGGATTTGGCGAATGGGATTAATTATGTGGGATGTGGGATGTGGGTTGGATGGTGGAGTGGGTATGGTACGTTAAAATGGATTTCTTCAGCTAGACTATCTGGGCTTTCTGGATCTTGGATCAGGCGTTTGGTACTCGGTGAGGCTGCCGATGTCGGATTTTTCAGTCAAGTATGTAAACGGATGGAATGGAGTGGAGTGTAGTGTCTTGGATTCGTTGGAGACTTGGAAGTTAGAAGATCAGGGCGTCTAATTTTCCACTTGAACTCGAGTAGTTATTTGAGCATGAGTATGAATATGAGTTGTGGTTAAGATTTCTACAAATTCGGCTCAACGAGTTTGAGTATTACTGAAATAACTTCAATAGTAGAGTGAGTAGCTATTGCAAAGCTTGTAATTGAGCGGTTTTAAGTAGCCTAAAGCTGCAAGAGGGAGCTAATCACCGAAATAAAGGGCATCCTCTCGTTGTAATTTTTAGAAAAAAATGAATTGAGAACATTTCCCTTTCGGAATCTCAAGTCTTAGTGCCTTCCAAGCGAAACACCTAGTGCTCAACGCAGCCGCTCTATCACAGTCTTTTATTTTTTTGTTGTCTTTACAAGACTTAATTTGAGTTGAGTTGAGTTGAATTGAGCTGAAGTAGCACTTTTGGAAAACTCAAATTCAAATTTGGATATCGACACTCTGTATAAGATCGATCTGTTTATAGAATCGCAGATAGATTGGAAAGTAGACACTTAGAAGTCTCGAATCAATATTTTTCTTCTAGACAGTAATCTAAACTATGTTCGTATCGTCGTGAAGCAGCATATCAGGAATTATTACTCATTAATCTGGAACTATTCTTCATAAGAACCCCCAAGCAATCAAACAAGCTAAAATGCAAACAATGATAGCCCGAGCCTTCTCAGATTGTGCTCTGCGTATAATCCATTTCACACATCCCCACAGGACAAATTCAAGAAGAAATTGGACAGACGCAATGATACCGACGACGAACAGAAAGCAATCAAAATTGTTCATCAGAGAAAAACGAGTATATTTATCTCGTAGCCAAAATTCGGAGATTGAAAGATAGTACTTCAGGACATGAACTAGCTCTGCTGCGGCTCCTCGTTGTCGAAAGGGGATTTGGGCTCGTGATCGCTCTTGCCTCTTGAGCGATCTATGGGGGAAATCAGATTTCCGTACGACCACTTCTGTATGTGATCTTGACGTCGGACTGTCGATATCTCTACTTGTCGAACGTTCCAGCAATTGCTCCCCTTCATCTCGATCTCGATCCCCGTTTCCCTCCTCAGATTGATCATCTGATACCTGATTTGAGCTACTGTCGCTTTCAAAGCCGCTGTTAGAGTCCGAATCCGTTTCGCTGACCGAGTTCCCATCGGAGTCCGGGTGAGAAAATTTACTGTAGAACCTCTCGATAGCCTTGATCCGCGACGCACATTCCGCTTCAGGGAGATATCCCAGCTCCCTCAAAATGATAGCTAGAGTCAAGCAGCATTCTGCATCAGCTCTAGCATCTACAGAATGAGTACGTATGTCGTGGCATCGTTCGGAAAGGTCTGTTTTCAATTTCTTGAGAGAAACCTTTCTTGGATGTTTCTGCGCAAAGTGGTTCTCGGCTTGTCTGAGGGCATCGAACAATGAGGTTTCCGGGTTGGCCATACAGTCTTTGCGCCAGGCTACCACGCTGAGGGCCTCGTGGTTTCCTTGGTGGACTACAGCCTGGAGCGCTGTCATACTGGGCTCGTATCTTTCGGGATCGACAAAATCGACGCTTGCCCCCCGATTCAGTAAGACCTCCAGTGCTTGAATGTTCTTTTCGTTCAACGATCCCATGGAGATCTTCAATACCTCAGGACCAAGGTACAATTCCCTAGTGAAAGGCGGATGACAGAAGCAGGCATGTCCGTCGTTCACTAATCTTCCCATCACATACTTTGAGCTCTCATCTCCAAGCTTAGTTGCGTATTGGTACAGAAGAGATGATGGATTGTCATTCTGTATCGATGTGGGTGGGATCTCCTCCGTCAAGTCGTCGATGAAATCGGAATCTTCGCCCAAGAAATCCCAGTTCAAAAAGTTTGTGAGAAGATCCAAATCCAAACTCGCCTGGAGCCGTCCGCTTTTCTCTAGAGCATCATACAGAATATCGTATGTTTGACAATTTCGACTGATTACTGCTGCTCGGAGAAACTGTTTGCTGGTGAAATGCTCAGCCTCCTGGCCACCTTTCATGATAAATGGATTCAGCATCTGGTCGGTGCCGAAGGCGCAGAGAAACATCACGAACGCATCTTGCTTGGCCAGTGGAGCTGATAGCACCTCCTGAACAATGCTGTCATATCGTAGTCCCTCTGGGATACTGGATTCGAGCGTTGGGAAAGTCCCTGGCGACCGGAAGCTTGCAAAGTGATTGGAGAGAAATGTCCTCAAACTTGGCTCTGAATGTAGTAGAGCTCCCATCCACCACCGATCCATGTCGGATAGTTCAGAGCAGCATAGAGGATCAAAATGCTGACAAATGTAGTTCTTGAAGCTCTGAAGACCTCGCCGGGAAATGGAGATACAGAACCGCGGCAACTGAACATTGGACTCGGAAAATTGCTCCAACATTAACCTTGTAGACTCTAGAGAAGAATTTCCATCCCATGTGTGGTCAAATAGTCTGTAGGTGGATGAAGTGGCAACGAAGTCTTCGTGTTGTGTTTTAGTCCCCAAAGATCGTGGGGATAGCGCCCCTTCATATGAAATATGTATCTTTGGACACCTACACCAGTAATGTCAGTATTGTTCAATAATTTAAGGCTCCAGACCTGCATACCGCATACGTGGCAATGTAGCATCATTAGTGAAGGTTAAAATAAGTTGTTGTGTTGTTTGACATGTGCCAGGCTTCCCGTACGGGCCGTACCCAACACTTGTGATCATCTGCCGGTTCACCACGTGGAACATACTACTCTCGAATGCATCCTCATCACAAAGGCGTAGGATGTCACATGCAGAAATCTTTGACAGGCAAGCTCCGGCAGCAAGAAAGTCACCTTCTCCTAGATAATTTGAGAGTTCGACTGGCAGGAGGCTAACTGCTCCACATTGTGTTCGCTGCCAATATGGCAATTTGTGCCCTTCGGCTTCGAGTTTAATAGTGTGTGACAGCTGGAAGACAATTCCAGTGAGCCAAAGAGGTGGCTGGAATTTGAAGGTGATATTGTACGTCTTTCCAGCCTCATGCGAGGACGAGGACCCAGACGTGCTCCCCTCCGAATGTGCAACTTCAGTAGTCAGAGTGCCGATGGGGAGTTGATACATTGCCCATTTCCAGTAAATCCTCTTGATTTTTCTCTCGGGGATAATCTGATCGAGTGAAATCTTAGCCTCGGACTGGAAGGATCCGTTGTTGTGTGACTGTGCTATGACATTAAATAGTTCTCTCCCAGCCGAAGTTGGCAATCTCTGTGGCATCGAAAGCGTCTCATGAATGGCACTGAGCTCCTCCTCGATGAGGTCAATACCTCTATCCAATCTTCCCAATATCCTCAAGTTTGCAACACCAAGGGTAGCATGGACGTGCGAGATTTGGCGTGACGTCAAGAGGCTCTGGATGAAATTCAACATCTCGATGTGACTCCTGAAAGCAAGGCAGCATCTCGAGATCTGTTTGTCCGATACTGCGAACCGTATTCGTCCCAGTATGCGAGTCTTCCCACTTCCATCCACCTGTAGCTGAAGCTTCTCAATCATTTCTGTGAAGCTCTTTAGATCGTCACGCATCTGATTTTCGTTACCCCGCCATATCGAACGCAGCTCTGGTGACAGATCGGCTGATCCGATATCGTTGCTTGATCTCTCAATTTCCCCAAGAAGGACTTTGAAGACATCGGCATCTCGTACGAGCTGATTCAATTCGCTGGGTGCGTTTTTGTATCGTCCTTGCAGGTCGTGGAGCCTTGTGCATCCCTGAGTGACTAGGCTAATGAGAGTCACTAAACTGGCTGCCAGGCCAATTCCAGTGACTGGATCCATTTCGGTTATGCTACAGCTCGTAGAAAGAAGTGGAACCAATGCATCGTTTTGAATAGTGATTGAGAGAGATGTTATTTAGAAGTGAGGCTATTATGATTGTTCGGCTGACTGTTTTACCTTTTGGGGGTGGCTGAGCGACGCCACAATTGAGCGCCTTCTGGTCTGCCTCGTTCAAAATCCCTCTTTGGTTCCCCAAAGTACTAACGTTCAAGCGAATTCTTCTTCACATAAGAACTCAGCAACAATCTTAATGCGAAGGCATCTAGGACAATATCAAAATCAAACTCTGCTTATCCTTTGAAAAATGAACAATACACTCTAGCGAGCTCGCTTGCCAAGCGAGCCTCCCCTCTTTCTAGTCGAGGTTTCCTGAAGCTACGTGTGAATATGAGCTTATTGATAGCGATTGAATCATTTTATAGCTGAAGTTGACCTACTGTAACCCCACTGCAGAAGACGTTACTGTACTCTTCGAGAGCGAGCGGACAAATCTTCACGGTGGTTGGCCGGTCAGCAAAAATGGAAGGCCGGCGCCATCAGCTTCTACAAAAGGCTGAATGGGGGATCAATAGGTGCGATTGAGTATAAATGTTCTTTATCGGTATAAAAATTATTTCTGCTTTGCATACCTGAATTATTTTTGCTCAGAGCTCACTCCAAGGCAACACCAAAGTCTAAAAGACCAATCCTAAACACAGGGAATTGATGAAGTAAATTCGAAATAACCCGCCTGTTGTACATCCTATGTCTCTTCATTCCTGACATATTACCCTCAAGCTACCAGGTCCATTTAGCACATTTATCCTAGAAACACCAGACACCAAGCCCATGTCTCCCTCAATCCAGTCAAATACTTCAAAACAAATTCCTCAAATCCCTAAAGTCACCAGAAGAGGAATTCGTCAACTTCAACATGTACCGCCACTCACGATCTCTAGCCATCGAAGTCTTCGCGTGCCAAATACTATCAAGAGAACGTTGCTTCTTCAGGCCGAAAGGCGGAAGTGTTCGTGAGGAAGAATCAGTCGTCGTGTCTGGCGGCGCGGGGTTGTTGAGGTGTGCAGCGCCGTATCCGATTAGATACTTGAACTCAAGCAAAGCACCCCAGTTGTCTCTGTAGTAACTCAAAAACTCTACTTGTATGCCTCGAAGCTGTTGCAGCCCTTTCTTGATATCCCCCAGGCCGTAGAGCGATGCTATAGCGCCAAGAGATGAATAGAGCGGCCATTTCCGATCAGTTTCCCGTGAGCTGGCCCATTCTTGATTTGCACAAAGGAAACAGTTGAGGCTAAGTTGATAGTTTCTCAGAAGGAGAGATTTGTGGCCAAGGTAGAAAATTGCGGTTAGGATTGTTTCCTTGGTGACTATTCGCATTTTCTCGGGAAGGTTTGCGGCTTCCTTCACCAAATTTCTCTCGGCAAGTGTTTGGCGTAGAAGCGTAAATGACTCATCCCATTTCTCCAAATTATAAAGTGTTATACCGTGACAGTATCGTCTGTTGCAGATATTCTCTTGTTTCGGGCACTTCTTCTGCTTCAATTTGTTTAAATTTTCGAACCAAGCCAGTGCTTCCTCATATCGCCCCGCACTGTGCAACAGGCTTCCCATATAAGTCCCAGCTTCATAATTGATATCTTGCGGGACAAAGTTTGGTAGCTTCATCTTCTTCTGGAACCAGCTTATCGCTCCTTCATAATCTCCGGAATCGCAGCGGCAATATTGCATCCACACATAAATCGAGGAAATCTGTTCTTGGGTGAGAATATGTGACCTAGATTCAAGATCAAGCAGTTCCAGGAAAATGGCTTCGGAATCGACTAATTGATCCAACCACTCCAAAGACTTTCCCAGCAGTATCTTGATCTCAGCAACATCAGAATCGACACGTCCACGTTGCCTTATGAGGCCCGATATGTGGCTCTCTATGTAAGGAATAGCTTGCTCATACTCATAGCGATCGTAATGAAACTCAGCAAGGGCATCGAGAATCTTAAATTCAAACGTTGTGTCGCTACCTGCAACTTTCTTCAACGCAGATTGTAGGACTTGAAAGCTCTTATGCTCCTGGCCAATTCTGGAATAAAATTTCGCAGTTTCGTACAGTGCATAGACAGGAACAGTATCGGCTCTCTGCAGCAAGAGCTTGAAAAGTAAGTCGAGCGGATCTGTCAATTTCCTCGCCAAAGTGGCGATGCTCAGAACATTCAGAACCATGTCCAGTTGAGCGCGCGGTCTCACAGAATTGGCTGGATTGCTATCCTCAATCAGCCTTATCGTCCGATGAGCCAGGGCTTCCACATTGGGCAATGGTAAGCGGCGTCGAGCACTCAACGGCAGATATGTTCTGGCCACGGATGGGCGGTGATCGGCCTGGGACTGAGTCGTGCTTCCAGGGAGGCCTAGGTGTTGGGGAACTAAGTATTCGCTGGCGGTCGCTGTGAACATCATCCATCTCTCTGTGCTGGAATTATTCATATCGGTGACTTTTAAGCGATTTCTCAGTTCGCTGTCAAGTGCAGCTCTTATTTCAGTATGTACCTCATTCTCTCTGCTGCTTTCGGACACCCAGGACATGAACTCATCAAAATCCAGAAGAACTGTCACGAAATCGCCTGTCAGATCGAGGTGAAAATGCTCAACCCAAGACGCGAAGTACCCAGACTGGATAAATTCGACAATTTCATCCAGCACTGAAGGACCTGGCGCTTCCGTTGAGCTGATATGATAGAGCAAGTTCTTTGAAGCATACTCTAAGAACGGGTTTTGGCGCCTCAAGTCCGGCAAGCAAGTGGAATCTTGCCACGGTAGACCATAGTCGCCCACTTGCAGGTATTCTAAACAAGCTTTGGCAAAAAGGCCATGCGTTTCGGCTGACCCAAGACATAAATCAAGAACCTGAGAGTCGGTATTCGCCAGTGGCTTCTCGAAGATATCCCTGATAAATTCCTTGAGCGAAGTGTGAATTAGCAGCACTTGATTGTTTGATATCGAAATTAGATTTGCACATAGATCAACCAATTGCTCAGCCGAGTATTGTGGTAGAAAGTCGTCCAGGAGATCCGAAGGACGTCCCATTCTGTATCTGATATCCATGGCAAGCGCGTATCGCAATTCCTGATACGATAACGGACGACGGCATGCAACAGTAAAAGCTAACACGTTTCTGACGAGGCGGGTTCTGGAGGAGTCCTTGCCTGAGGAATCGTGTATTCGTCGCAGTACTTGTCTATAGGACTCTGCGAGACCTCTTGGTAAGAAATCCAGCCGCTGACGTGCTTCTGCTGCGCTTGAGGAGGTTTGCAGATCTTGGATTATCAACCGTACCCAGAGAAACATTCCTTCAGATTGCTTCCTCAATGTTTTCTCCATCAAAGCTTTCGACCGATGGCCTCGTAGGAGGGACGATTTGTTGACGCTCTCTGAAACGTACGATTTAATATCCTCCTTCACCATCTTGGGAGTAATTTGGAGAAGATAGGACGATGGCAAGGCGGCTTGGTGTTGTAGGATCTGAGGCCGCCCTAGAATGACTACTCGAAGATTCTCATTCGTCCGCAACAGGTCAGGAATTCGGTCGCGGAGGAGCCCATCCAGCTCTGTGCACTCATCTGCGCCATCAATGACCAGATAACAGAGCTTCTGCCCATGCTTCAATATACTCGCAAGTGCGTCCCAGAGTTCTCGATGGCTGGACCCTTGCTCATGAGTCTATGTATCGTCTCCCAGCACTCTTTCTCGTCTGTAGCGACAAGTGCCTGCCAGATGAAGGACTGTATCACATCTTTGATGGTCTCCCGAGTGGCGTCCACATTTGAGAATGGGAAGAACAAGACGTTTTTAGTCTGGGATTCGACATGCTCTACGAGTGACGAAGCAAGTACACTCTTCCCACATCCCGGATTACCACATATGAGTAGGAGTCGGTTTTCGCCCGCCACAGAGGCGGAGAAATCGCTCCAGGCACTAAATTCGAGATTTTCCAAGATCCATTGGCAGGTTCCAGCAAGTCGTTCGTTCAGTTGTCGGGCATGGACCTCACGGACGTTTGAGGGCCGAAGCCACTCGGAGCAGCGGATTTGGAGGTCGTGGCGATAGACCCTTTCGGTTTTTTCGCGATGCCGCGCAGCTTGTTGTAGCTCGGTAGCGATTGCCATGTCATCCACCGCTCTTGCATGTCGTCTCAAAGAGTCCATCACATCGCCAAATTCGGACTCGAAGTCCTTACCAACATGGCGCATAACACGGGCTGTGCATGTAAGTATTTACGACATATAGGCACGTATGAAAGGGGATACTGACCAAATGCATTTCGGTTCAAGTACCGAAGTGTGACGACCGAGAAGTTGATGATACTGGTGAATAGCTGGAGGAAAGCGGTCTGGAGAGCCGGATGCTCGTTGAGCTTTTCATAGATCCGTAGCCTCGGCAGGCAGTCCGATACAGTTTCGATCATTCTAAGAATGCGTTCCAATGCGTCGAAGTGGTCTTTCGAGAGCTAAAAGCAGGGGTATCAGCTCTGTTACAATGTAATGGCCAGTTCTCGGCTCAATATCCGAAATAATGCCACGAAGCCCCTAATGTCAAAGAACGGTTTACTTACTTTGAGAATGTACTTGATAGGGGCCCAAACAGGACATGCAATTCCCGAGGAAGCGTTTACTGCCACATCTACCGCCGGAGCCATATTCTGTAGCCAGACCGTGTATTTCTGGAAGTTCTCCAAGATACGGGCACATTTCTTGTCTCGTTGCGATCCATGTTTGGCCAGGAGACCTTGAACTACCGTCGAAATCGGCTCGGTGCTTTCCAAACATTGCTGGAACAATACACTGCCATCATTCAACGATGAAAAGGCAGCCTTTGCGGCTTGGACAGCCTGCTGCTGGAGGGGATTGTTTCTGTACGGCTTAGCGACCAGCCAGCCTCAAACCAACGGTACATGTGAGGGATAACTGACTCAATATCGGAAACAGTATCATTCGCGCTTGGAGATACTTCCGCCATATTGCCGATCTGTTCGACGTTTGCAAGAATGCTTCATGATCGGAAGAAGGAGATAGCGCTGTAGGAGCTCAATTATGTGCTGCAGGTAACATCGTGTCTAGCCTGGCCTAGGAGTCAGCTTCATGTAGGTAGATTTCGTTTCTGTGTGTTTGGTCAGTGTGCATAGTAAATATTGGTCGAGATAGTTTGCCTCGACAGGGCGGTGCAAGCCACACCACACCCAATTTGCAACACAAGTTTCGGAAGGAAATAGATTATTGGTGCTCAAAAACCAACTAATAGTAGGTCTTGACGACCATACTTTCATGAAAGTGTGGTGGTCAACACGCACTGTTATGCATCTCAACCGTTCGGTTTTAGAAACAATGCCCTTTCTATACCGCCGCTTTTTGTGTACACCTCAAAGGTTCGTACACTAGAAGCCTTCCCTATTGATTCAACAAGTCCACTTACTTAGTTACTGTCTAATCTGACGAGTAAGAAAAGCCAGAACTTGCGACTACTACTTCCCTGTATGAGCAAACTAGCCTTGCAGTCCTTATCTCTGGTCCCTCGACGAATGGGTAAAGTTTGTCCTCAAATATTCCGCTGACAGAGATGCAATCCCGGGCAATGAATGGAAACAAGAATGACAAGCTTTCGAACGAGCAACTTGCTCTTGTGCATTGGAAATGAGATACGACTTGGTAACTCCATAACAGAGCCTTTGCTTGCAATGCGACACAAGGGAAAAGAACAAAATGAATAGGAAGCAGTAGCATTGAATAGACACACAGTCCAATAATACCCAATCTATCCCCCATCATACTCATAGCAGCATAGACAAGTTTGGTTCAGACACCCTCACTAACGCTCCTTTCCCTCCAGCCCATTTTCACGGCTCGTTCCCTGACTCCTTCACTTCCCTTGCACTCCCTTCTCTTCAGCATACTCGAAGTCAATTCATGCCTCTCCTGCCTCTCCTTGTTGACACCTTGATCATAGGCTACATACTCACCATCCCCACAACTCTTTTGCGATCCGCTCCTCTCGGAGCAGGGAGATCCTAACCTAACATCCTGATCTCCGACCATGTATTCCACTTCCTCAAAAGCTTGGACTTCACATCTTGATTTCTGGTCTTGCTCTGCCGCTCTCTTCTCCCTGGCTACTTCCCAAGCGCCAAGTCTCTCCCTTCTCTGCTTAGCTGCTCTCCTAGCTACACCGGCAAGTGAGTTTACCCCGAGACCATCAAAGGCACTGAGCTTCGATAAGAATTTCCGTGCACTAGACCCCGTGATCTCCTCTATCCACTTGTCGATATCTTCGTCACATGCTGCAGCTGTTGCTACATGTAAGCCTTTGAATACTTGCTTGTCGTTGACGTCGCCGGATTTCAGGGAACAACTATCATTCGAGACTGTCGAGGCGAGTGTCGGGAAAGGGCGGGCATCAATTGCAGGGATCCTTGGCATTTGTTGGCGTGTCTTGGGGCGCGAGACCGTGGAGTAGCAGTGAACATGTTTCGGAGGATCTGAGTTGACAGGCTTCATCTTTAGTCTTGGAAGAGAAGGCCGCTTCATAGGATCTGCCATTGGCTCTTGTCTGGTATACTCCTCAATTACCAGTTCAGCTTTGCTTTGCGTTCGCTTCCTCTCAGGTGAGTGATAGCTCTTCGGAGTATCTACTAAACCAGGCTCAGCCTTACTTTGTGTTTGCTTCCTTCCTGGCGTATGGTAGTTTTTGGGAGAATCAACCAAAACAGCCTCGAATTCTGGAGGGCCGGAAGACTCTGCTGGGTATTCAAATTGCCTAGTAGGAATAATCGGTCGAGTAGATCTCCGAGATGAGAAATACTGAACCTCAACAGGCACTCGAACTTCAATCGGAGAGCCGACTTGAAGTGGCGAAATTGCGACAGAAGAGTTTCTTGAAGGGAAGCATTGCTGACATTGAGTAGACGATCTTGCAGTACAAGCATGGGCTGGAGGTTGTAACTCTGGTTCTGGTGTTATTGCTGCTTCAGGTTTGGTTTCGGGATTGAGAGGTCCAGCGCACTGTGTGCACAAGGGAGGCGGAGAGTGACGACGGGGGGAAGCAATCGATCTGGATTCAGAGCGAGGAAATACTGTCTCATTTAGTTCTGCGCCATTCGGGACCCATTCTGATTTGGCTTCGTCAACGCTTTTGTTTGGACTTTTGAACGTCTGAGGTGGCTGATAAGGTCCGATGTGCCGGCTGGGACTTGTGGTAAAGGGGAAAGTTCTCGTCCGCTCTCCTGGAACTACGCTTGACCGAAAGGATGGCTGCTTTTGAGTACCTGCGGACTCAGGCTCATCTTGTAGCTCCGCCTCAATTTCAGTAGCCTGAATTTCTTGATCGACTCCCTTCCACATCACTTTCGATGGCCGAGATGATCTCTGATGTGGATCTGGACGAAGTGGATCTATAGTAGGCTGAACACAATCCCCTTTGCAGTTGTTCGACTTCAAAGGAAATGTCTTGCTGCGACTGCTCGGAACAGGAGCACGATCATCTGGCTGGTTCGCAATTTGATCACCATGTACAGTATCCCGACGAGATGCCACGGGACTGAGCTCGACGGTCTGTGTTCCTATGTCTACGTAGGAAGATTGCGGCCGAATTGGCTTCGGGTCTTCCGCAGAACCAACGCGAACAGGACTAGTTTGCGTTGCCATCTCTGTAACTACTTTACTCATGTAGTTGTTAGCAGTTGACTTTCTGGTGCTGTATCTCAAATCTTCCCATTTTGCTTCCGTCGGCCTTTTGGACATGCTAGGGCGAGCTTCAAAGAGTTAGTCAACTCCCTCGATGACCCTGAGAACGAGTACTCACGATCTACTTCCGGTTGGCTCTTCTTCCTCGGTTCTAAAGGCTCTACAATATCAAAAGTTGCAACCCAGCCACCAAGTGGAGTTGAAGGCCGATGCTGCTCAGGCTTCACAGAAGCAACGCTCAATTTCTTTGTAGGGGAAGCCTCAGGTGATGTGTCAGGTCTACGAAGCCATGGAAGGGACTTCTTTGGTGAGGACTGAGGTGGGGCTGACGCTTCTCTTGCAGGCCTTGGTGGAGACGCATACATCTCATGTGGTGGAGTAAACCCAATAATGGTATGTTCCGTCGAAGCCGAGGATTTTCTTCTCTCTACCATCGGTGGCCGTCCATAGGGCTTCTCATGAGGTGGAGTCCACCCGAGAACAGTGGTGCCAGTGGATCCAGAGGCATATGAGGGAAGCTTCCCTTTTTGAGCTGGTTTCTGAGTATCATTGGCCCTCTTAATTGGCGACAATCGACTCTTTTCATAATTATCGTCCTTGGGAGGCGTCGGGGGAGGTGTTAAGCCTTTCTGCAATTTTGCCATCCCTCGTTGCTCCGCCGAAGTAACAGCAAGCCCAGCTGATTGAAACTCAGATCGGTAGGGTTTCAACTGTTGGATAGTGTAAGCAGATATAGTTGTCGAGGAAATAGAAGAAGCAAGTGACTGTGACGGGTGCTCTTTCGCTGCCTGTAAGTAGAGCTCGATGCCTTTGGTAAAACGGGCAAGGACTTTTCTTTGGCTTGGAGAGCGAGAGGCTGTTTCCGACACAAGACTCCGAACGACGGACTTTAGAGAAGCAGCCGTTTTACCCCGTGCGTTGGATTGTTGACTGTAGTCTCTCACAGCTTCCCAAAACTCCGGAGAGCCCAGTCCCGTATCTTTCCGCGTAGGGGATACCTGAGTGGTAGACTTGCGAAAAGTGTTAGGTTTAAATTGTGGTCGGGTAGAGGCTCTTTGACGTTGACTCGCAATAGGGCTCAATGGACCGATCCTCGTATCGTATGTCCGGCTGCCTTCAGTAGGGCGATGACTCGGTATGCGATTGCTCGCCGCCTGAAGAGGTCCTGATCGTTGAGCAGAATACAAGCGATCTGGATTGAAAGTAGACTTTCCTTGCTTTGAAGGATGGTCTGCAGTCCAGTAAACGGGTACTCTAGCAATATGTCTCAGCGAATAAGCGTTTTCGGATTTTCTTTTGGGCGGATTGAGTCGTCTGACAACAGAACTTGTCGCACCGTCAGTCGAAGGGATGGCAGAGTCGTCTTGAGGCTCTGGTCGCAGGGTTGCTCCTGATCTCGACCTCCGATATGGAGTCCGATGACTTGACTCAGTCTCTTCAGTTGTGACTTTGCTTGCAAGTTCCGCCCCAGGCGTATCCCATCCAAACACTTGTATGTTATGTCTTGCCCGAAGTGAAGCTCGTCTGCGAGCCCGTGCAACCGATGAAGGTGCACGAGAGCCGCGTACTCGCCGGCGTCGAAATTGTATTCCAAACGGTCGTTTCTTATTATCCTTCCCGTTCTTGATCTGCGAATGGGTTCCTGAACTCTGCCCGGAGGTGGAGAAGCTTCGACTGTGGACGGAATTGCGACGGGCTGAGACGACTCGGATTCGTGGTAAACGATGATGAGGATAGCCCTTCCAACGGATATTGAAATTGGGCATCGTATGGGTTACGAAGAGAGTCTGTAAGGATGCATCTTAGGTAGGGCAATGAGAAAGACTCGATTGTTCGAGTTGAAGGCAGGCCTAGAAGAAGCTCTCGACTATGCCATCGTCCCTTCCCCTCCACCCAGCCGCACTTGCCCCTTCCCAAGAGACCTCATCTGATATCTTTGATTCCTGGAGACGAGTACATATCGATCTGTCTTTGTCCTCTCCGCATGAGATATTCTATGGCGCTGAAATCCTTCTTGTCCAAGGCAATGGCTTTCTCGAATTCGGTCCTATATCCAACCACAATATCAGCGGCAGTTCTATAATAGCCAAGGCAACTCATCAGACGAAAGCAAAAATAAACGAGCTCACCTGGCATACTTCTCGAAATGTAGTCTTGCCTATTCAATGGTCAGAAAATTTATCCGTAACTCAATTGAAGCCCACTAACCTCGCCCTTCGTCCTACTCACCCGCAGACACTTCCTATACAATGACAAAACATCTCTCTGCAGTCCGGAATGCTTCATTGCGACTTGGCGGTGGTGTTGACAGCTGCAAGAGGATAGACAGAGTGAGGATTGGTGGACTTTTGATGACGGCTCCATTCCGAAAAAGCGGCAGGGGATGGAGCTCCTCTGGCATTGGCATTGGCATTGGCATTGGCGAAACGTGGGGTCGCTTCCGACGAAGGCAATTGGGACATCCGCCTCCGTTTCTTCCTTTCCCTGTAAACAATATATATAAATACTGCACGAACAAGACTTTCCGGATTCTTGTCTCGTTAGCCAAGTTCAGCAAACTCAATTCGCCCATATATATAAGTCGAACACAAACAATGGCAACCTTCTCGGTAAGTTTTCTAGTTCGGGTAACCCCCACTTCAAGATACAAGAACAATACTCATATTTACATATAGAGACTTGTTCGATTCCTCGCAAAGGATGGCATGACGTATTATGGCGATGCTATTCTCCCGAAAGGAGTCACAGATATAGCCAAAGCAACCCAAGCCAAGATAATCCAGGGCCCGATATTCGGCAAGCACGATGTCACAGATCAAATTGCCGATATCCGACTCTTGCTTGCGCCTCTTGCTCTGGAGGATGTGAAGACTGTGAGATGTCTGGGGCTGAATTATGAACAGCATGCAAAAGAGGTATGTCTTGACAATTGCTCATCTCAATCCGAATATGGAGGCTGATTTGTGCTCAAGTCCAATCTGCCCGTCCCCAAGTATCCTGTGCTCTTCTACAAACCTGTCACCTCTCTCACAGGACCTACGGATCCAATACCCATCCACGCCCTCGCCCAACAGTTCACAGGTCTAGACTATGAATGCGAGCTCGTAGCTGTCATCGGAAAGCCTTGTTCAGATGTTCCTGAATCATCGGCATTGGACTACGTCCTCGGCTATAGTGTTGGAAATGATGTCTCGCATCGAGATTGGCAACTCAAGCACGGCGGTGGTCAATGGGGACTCGGAAAGGGATTTGACGGTTGGGCACCGTACGGACCTGGAATTGTGTCTCCAAAACTCATTCCCGATCCCCAAAATCTGAGGATCTCGACGAAGCTCAATGGCAAGACCGTGCAGGAGAGTAGTACCGGAGATATGATCTTTGGAATTGCAAAGACCATTGCATTCTTGAGTCAAGGGACAACATTGTTGCCCGGTGATGTGATCTTCACGGGCACACCGCAAGGAGTGGGAATGGGCCGCAAACCACAGCTGTGGTTGAAAGATGGTGATGTTGTTGAAGTTGGTTTGGAGGGTGTGGGAACATGCGTGAACAAGGTGGAGTTTACGAAGGAGAAGTCAAAGCTGTAGATCTCGCTTATCAATTTAGATATTAGCATGTCGAAGATTGCCATTTTTTTTTTGCGACCAACAGTTTCTTGTTTACAAAAATACCCAAGGTTGGCAGGATAGCTCGCTTATCTTGAAATTTTGTCATCTTCACTTCCGGCAACACTGAAACCCGATCTGCTAACGTCTCCTAATATCAGGCTACTCAGACTGACAAGCAATGTGAGTTCAGCTAGTATTTGAAACCTTGTAGTTCTCAACCGCGTTTCCGGGTATCGACTGGTGTACGGCAACTAGTGACCACAACAAAACATCTCGATCGGGTTTCTATCCACGCCCTGTACTAGAACCCTTCCATGACATATAACATCATGGATGGGCGTCTTTAAGTTACGCTGGTGGTCGAAATTTCTGGATACGCAGCAAGTTGCTGCAAGCCCCGCGGAGGCGTTCCTGTAAGGTATGGGCCAATGGCAATCTCGTATCGCCACAGCCTCACTCGACATCAGGCTCCTCACTTTCAACTCCCTTTGAGATATCACCATCTCTCAAAAACGCAAATAATCGTATAACCATGAGCTTTGGCTTCAGTGTCGGTGATTTCCTCGCAGTAGGAAAACTCTCCATCCACCTCTGGCGCTCATTCAAAGACGCGCCCCAAGAGTTCGCGGAGGTGTCTCGAGAGCTCAGCTCCGTCAACATTGTGATTGCGGATTTATCTGATCAGGCTGGCTCGTCGACATCACTTCTCAATAGACGTGGGGCCAGTCGAAAAGATGAATTATTGGCTTTACGCGATAATCTGATGGGCGTTCTTGAAGAGCTGCAAGAAGTCTATCAGAAGTATCGAAACATGGGTCGAAATGCGTGGATGAGAGTCCGCCTGGGAGAGCGAGATCTGACGGCTTTGAGGTTGAAACTGACCTTACACTTGAGCTTGATCGAGACTTTTGTTGCTTCGTTGACTATGGCCGGCGTGGGAAGGATGGAGCCGATGATGGTGGAGGTTCTGAGAATTCTGAGGAACATGGCGAGAGGCCACGGCGCGGGAGCGAACTCGCTCTTGGACGCACAGGCACATGCATGTAGTGAAATAGATGGTGGTTGGGGTGTTTTGGAGAGGGAGCTGCAGTCTGAAGGTATCCCGATGGGGTTCGTTCAGAGCCACATGGATGACATTATGACATTGGGTAAGTTGTCAAGGAGTTCACCGTCCAAGATGTGTGTTGCGGTATGCTGAGTGTTTGATCGTTTAGTGGATGAAGTAATTGATGAGGAAGTGCTCAACTCCGCTGATGACATACGGCCTGGTGACTCTGCATCGCAAGTTGCAGGAGAGTCTTCCGTTTCTCCTGCAAACAGCGGATATGAACACCAGAACTCTGGAAATGGCCCGACTAACATCCATTTCCATCCA
This sequence comes from Cadophora sp. M221, assembly GCA_017366145.1. Lineage (NCBI taxonomy): Eukaryota > Fungi > Ascomycota > Leotiomycetes > Helotiales > Ploettnerulaceae > Cadophora > Cadophora sp. M221. The sequence goes on along the minus strand of JAFJYG010000085.1, from coordinate 48,995 downwards.
ACATTGAGGACAATATCTCCACCCGGGACAATATCTCCGCCTGGGACAATATCTCCGCCCGGGACAATCTCTCCACCCAGGACTGTGGCTCACATGCTAGAGCTTGCATCTAAGGAGGAAATCCATGCCGCGAACATCAGATTGCAGAACCACGGATACAATTTGGGAAGGATGGCAAAACCCGTTGCGGCGCCTCCATACCATCGCAAGTCTTGGATACCGAAGTTCATGGAAAGCAGTCGCGACAAAGCTCAAGAGGCGGAACGCATTCGAGACTTTCGGCTCCGAATAAAGCATGGCGAGGAAGCTTTGTGTGATGCTGCTTACCGCTGCGAAACTCTTGCTGTCCTGCTGGTTCTACAAGAAGGTGTGAACATCAACACTCCAACGCAGCGACACACAGGGACTCCAATTTATCGTGCAATAACCGGCCCCAAGAACGATGTAGAGACCAGGTCGATGGTCAGTACTCTGGTCCAGTTCGAGGGGGACATCCACATTGGTGTCAGTCATCCCGCGAGCCGCAAAGTAGGAGGAGGTTCAAGAACATCAATAATACCAACCTCAACGAATCTATTTGCCGCCGCTTCGTCTGGCAAAGAAGCGGTGGCGAGGTTTTTGATCGAACAAGGGGCTCTTCTGGATGAGACGATCGTCAAAACCGATGGATATAAAATAACTCCATTGCATGTGGCGGCCGCAAAGCTTCATGCTCCCATTGTGAAGCTGCTGTTGGAGTCAGGAGCTCATGTAAATCCCGGTAAACAATACACCCCGCTGAACAACTGCTATGATGCCAACGGAAAGGGTTCCGAGACAGAGAAACTTCTAATAGCTGCGGGTGGGGTGGCTCGCCGGTATGCGATCCGACCTTCTACAGACGATGGTATGAGTGACGGATCTGGTGGGTGGTAGTGACGAATTGTCTGATGCTTCTAATGAGCTTAAATAATATACGCGAGACCTTTAGCACACTTGTTTAATTTATCTTGAGATCTAAGTTTGACGAATTTATTTTATTGTTATAGCACAAACGGATTAAGTTCGTCCAAGGCGATGTGATAGCTAGCACCGGAGAATTCTTCTCTATCATATGGTCCTCTGTTTGTCTGCGTTGTTACAGATCCCTAGGTATTTGATTCGATATCTGGTGTACCTGATTTTAACCGAACTCTTACGGTTACTAGATCAAAAAAATCAATCAATATCCTCTTCCAGCATAATCAAGACTTCCTTCAAAGTCGGCGTTCCACAAGCCATCCCCCCTTGACCGAGAACAACCCCTCCTGCGTTATCTCTAGCCAGCCAAAGCCCTTCCAGCCGGTCAATCTCCTCTTTCCAATACTCCCGAGCCGCTTCCACCACTTCGTCCTCGCTTATATCAACATCTTCCTCACGTCCCTTTGGAATGACAAGCGAGCCTCTTCTCACTAGCCCCAGATGTCTCCTTGGCACATCCAACACCCCGGAGCCTCCCATGCACATCCTAATCACCTTCCTAATATCCTCCGGACTGCGTCTCATTTCAGGAAATTCATACGGCATGAAAGGATAGAACGCGCTTTCCACCCAAAGCTCACGATGCGGATATGGAATCCCCTCGAAAAGGCACCACAGGAACATGCCTAGGTTGTGTACTTGAGCGGATTCTCTTTCTTGGGGAGAGAGTGAGAGCCAAGAGAGGTTGTATCCGTGGGCTGGATTTGCGTATTTTGCACCTTTCTTGAGATGAGAGGCATCTTCAGCCGAGATGTGCTCTGCTATGTGGGCTTGGAAGAGAGAATCGTACCGAGAGCGGATGTCGGGCGTGACTTTTGGGGAAAGCGAGATGTCTTTCAAGTACTGTGTGTAGAGAATGGAGGGGTGCGACCAGGGAGCACCATTTCCGCGTTGTTCGAAATCAATGACGAGGGGTGTGAGCTCTCCCTCGGTCGAAGATGTTGGTACGAGGAGAATGTTGTCGGGTTTGAGATCAGAGTAGTATGATCCTGCCTTTTCGTTGATGTGGATTAAGGCTGAGACGATTTGTCGAGCCCATGATTGCTGGTCCTTTAGCGCCAATGTGCCGGTAAGGGTACGCGACATGAGGATATCCCTCAGAGTACCATGAGAGTAATATTCGAGAATGAAACTACAGACGCCTTGTTTACCCCCAAAAGCGGATTTCTTGGTTACAATGTAAAGAGGTGGCTTGATGATGTTGACATGTGGCGGCATGGTGAGTAATGTCTTGAGCTCATGATAAAGATGTTTTGGATCGGCAGTGTGAGTCTTCATGGCAAAGATTTGCGCGCCATGGAGGTGAGGTATTTGTACGAGACTGATACTCTCGTGGATCTGACGAACTAGCCGGACCTGTGGAAGTTGGATGCTTGGTGGCCAGCCTTTTTCGGGAAGACTCCATAAAGATTGTAGACTTTTGACAGACAAGAATCGACGCTCGAGATCAAATCCTGGGGTAACACTGATTCGAGAATTCTGAGTCGCAAGCGCTATCTCTTCGACCACTATTTTGGAGCCAAATGGTAGCCCAGTGTAGTATTCTTCGAAGTCTCGCTCCCTATCAGACCAGCTCTGCAAGGCTCGGAGAATATATCGAGAGATGGCCAGTCCTGAGAAGTTAGAACCAATCGCATCAGCCGCTTTTGGCCATTGTAGATCATATCTGAGAGCTTCAGAAACCTCGTTTTGATCGGGTAGAAACACATCAACTCTGAGGGGCAGGTTGTTGTGCTGGATAAATTTTGGATAAGCAAACACTTGACAGCCAGCAAGTCCGTAGCCGTCAATACGCCATTTCGGTTCTGTTGGGAGATCGAGACTGTCTATTCGATTCTTAGGATTGAGCCTGGAGCTGTCCCATGTAGCTAGCCTTGTAGGCTTGTTGGTGGCCTGAGAAGGTATTGGTAGAAAAGCTGCAAAAGATCCACCAAGCTCGTTAAGGAGGCTCAAGCTGAGCTCCATGACATCTAGTCGGAACAATGCCGTGAATAAGTTAATTTTTAAACTTCAAAGCGAGAGCGCTGTGTAAAGATGGTTGGGCCTAGATAGCGTGGATGACGAGGTGGGTGAATTTGAGACAACGGGGGGTCATGCAAGAAGACTATCTCAGCCGCTGCACCATTCAAACTACCTGCAAGCACCTTACAAATACTACGTTATGAGTTCCGTTTGAGTTACAGGGGGATAAAGCTCAAGATCTATTGGGTGTTGTAGGCTTGTTTTGCAGGCCAATGATCTTGCGGGAAGCAACATTATTTTGTTCATTTGGTTAAAAAAATCCTGTTATTGATGTGTGAAATAAACCTAGTACATCGCAAGGAAAACAACCCCTTCAGCTTGTACAAAATTCCCCATTTCCTGAAAGTAGAATTGTAGACAATCCAGAACTGCCTGCCTTTAAATACATGATCTTGGTCACCTAATATTCCTCCGACCAAGGTGATTCTGCTCTAAGATACTCAATGCGACAGACAATATGGAAGTGGTGGCTTCTTTCCAGGCATTGGATCAATCTCCCAACTCTCCTCTAACTCGTCATCATCAAAGATCATCGATCGGACTTTCTCCAGGTCGTAAGGGAGCTTCCACTTCCTGTCGCTAGAGAGCCACATGCGAACCAGATGTCTCTTGTTGACAGCATCATCTTGAAATTCCTCTCGAGCATGTAGTATTGCAAAGTTGTTGACAAATTGCAGATCTCCTGGTTGCATGTTAATCTTGAGATAATGTTTACTGGCCGTCTCGAACACTGCCTCTAGCGCATCTAGCTGATCTTCCGTGAGAAGACGCTGGTTCTTATCCAAGAGTAACCGTGAATGTGCTTTGATTAATGCCGCCGAAAAGTTGAGGATGATCCTGCCGTCGTGGAAGAACAGGGACGCTCGTCGCTCATCTTTCAACGCTGGGTCGTTTCTGCGAGTCATAGAACTATGTTAGTCGCAACGAGATGCCGAGAATGTTTAACCAGTTTGACTTACACATCTGCGGGCCAGTTGGGTGTCGCTAGCGTGCGAATAACATCTGGTCGAGTCCGTATAAGTTCATTGTACACCATGTCAGAGGAAGCAAGCATGCTGTCGCCTCCCCTGGCAGCGCATCCTCGGGTTTGCATTGCCATGATATCCGTTGGCCCGTCGCTGTGAAAACCCTTTCAAAATGTCAACAAAGCTACATAGAGTATGAGAAAAGACATCAAACTCACCAACGAGGAAGTAGAGCTACGATTTGGGTACGGAGATTTGATACCCGTGTCTCGTAGGTGAACTGCGGTAATGAGATTAGGTTGAATTGAGCTCAACATAACGGTGGGGTGCAATTTACCAAGTATGTTGCCATGCCTATCCTGTTTGCCTCTTTTCTCGGTAATGTAGGATGCAATTCCCAAGAATATCAAGACCTGATCAGGGCTTTTGTATTCAGTTGGATCTATGCCTCGAAGGACAAATATTCCCCTCCCACCGAATAAATTCCGTTTCGCGATTGCGAGGGTCGCTAACAGGGTGGGAAGAGGGAAATTGTTTCGATCAATTTCGTGTCCATCCAGCTCAAGATCTTGGAGTTTATTGTTAGTTCATGCGCTGTCTAACTCGAGAGGAAAAGAAGCGATATTGATACGATACCTTTGAAGTGATCTAGTGCAGCTCTTATCTCGGCTTTCTCGACTTCGGTCAAGACATGAAGGTATTCATTGGGCTCAAGGTCCCGACCATTCCAGCAAGTGGGAGAAGTGATAGAGATAGGCCAGCTCCGAGGAATTACACTGCGGGGGTGATTCTCAAAGTTTAACCCAGAATTGATGTCGGTTAGTGACCTGCAGATGCGATCTTGAATCGGCTATGTGGTGTTTTGTTCAGCAAAGCAGGCAGACCAAGAAAAGAAACTTTTCATGTGAAAACCTACATCTGGGAAGGGTATCAAATTTCTCGCGACAGCTGCCATTATTGATTTTTGTGTGAGGCTCAGAACCTGCGAAATAGAAATCGGGGGTTGAGTATTTGCCAAGTAAACTCAAATCTCGCAGCTTGTCAATTCCACTACAGGAAATCTACGAGCACCCGCCTGGCAGATCATGTCCTGCTCAACTTAAACAATGGCCTGGTAGCAGAGCCGCAAACGACTGAAGAGGCCCACGTGAACTTTTCAAGATAATGCGCTGACGAATGATTGGGTCGATCGCCGACCCCATCCCAAATGACGGTCGCACAACTTCAGGTCTATCGAATGGCATTCAAGACAGCCCATGCAGCAAAAGGCATCGTGAGGTGATTGGCATCCTCTTCAAGAGCCTAAGGTGGTGGTGTCATGGATAAAGTCCCAGTGGTGCACCCACCACTCCGCCGTAGTGCCCATCATTATGGTGAAGTCAGCTCTGAAGCCCAAGGGCCTTTGGGCGAGTTTCTGGCTTGACCAATATCTCCAGAAGCTCTGGAAGCTCCGGAGTACTTATGGTTTGACACCAGAGAGCTGGCAGTGAAGTAACGAGTCAAGATGTTATCGTAAAGGCTGCTAACCTGGGCGTGTCAACTTAGGTGAGACTCAGTCAAACCTTCATGTCGTGATGCAGGCCGGTGTGGCAGACCGGTGAGGGAGCCGGTGAGAGCAGAAATGCTTCGAAGACCTATCGCATGAGTGCCCGCCCCATCCTCATCCTGCAAGCAAGGAGGCGCAAGCCAGTAAGATAATAGGCGACATGCATTGGCCAGCCTGCCACTTCACCGGCAGAAAAGGCACCAACGCATGGCAGAATCCTCGGCAAACTCCTCGCCAGCCTTGCCAAAGAGTTGTAGGTATTATAATGTGGCAACAGGCACAAAGAACAGATACGCGGCAAGCTGCATTGCTTTGATCACCAACCTCTCCGTTTTCACCTCGGGACGCGGATAGGCTCGCTTAGCTACCCCTTTTGGGACTTCTGAACCACGCCACGGGAATCAGCTCTGCAAGATCTGTATCCTGGCCTTGAGTCTCCTGAATAGCTGTGTAACATAGACGATACTTTCCTTATTATCTCTCACGGCTCTTCAAGAAGCCTTCTCCATGGTAGACATAGCTCCTTCCTTTAGCCCGCCCTTCTCACCGCTACTTAGACGACATCTAATACTCTCCAGATCAAAGCAAGTCGCAAAAGATCCCATTGTGGAGAGCCGTTGAAAGAAATGGGGAGAAGCAAACGGATAAAAAGCACTTCACAGCCTTCAATCCCATCGAACCATACCTTGACGCAAGAGCAACTCCAAATTCTTCGTCATGCTGCCTCTATTCCGAACATTCCCATCTCAGACCTGCTGAGCATCTTGAAAAGCTTTGGAGCCTCAGCCCCCTCATCTGGTTCATCTTCACGACCTTCTCCAAACGAAAGTTCCCAACGATTACTAGAGCAGATAGTCGATGCGAACCCCGCTGGATTCTCTTCTTTCCCATTGAATTCACTCTTACCAGATCCACATAATTCCCTCGATGACTTTGGTACAATTCCCGGGCAAGTGAATGGCGGAAATTTCGACTTCACCTGGCTTGAAAACGCCGAGATAGAAGATATTCCATCTTTCTGGACCGAGAATATTCTTCCAAGGATATCTCAATTGCCAATTGATAATTTTACAGGCAATCAAACCCCGCTGTTACCTTCGAACTATTTATCGGCTCCGCGTGGTACTCAGGAGAACACTTTCAGTGGTGTGCACTCACATACTGGCTACTTGCCCGAAAACTCTCTTGTTCCGCACACGTATCATTCACGACCCGACAACAATTCTCAGCCCCAAATGTACTCGTCCGCTGAGATGTGCGGGAATAACTTCTATTTTGCTGAATCTCAAACCCAGGTGCGTGTTGCCTGTCGTTCTTGCCCCTTTCCTGACCCTCGTTCTTGTCTCTCGTTCTTACCCCTAACTCTTGCCTCCTGCTCTTGCCTCCTTCAGACTCTCAACTATCCATAACTACCTCCCTAGGTACGAAATACATTCTAACCAACTTCTTCTTCTTCAGCCAGAACAAAGCTCCCAAAACATGACCGACCAACACGACATGCCGTCATCATTTCCCTCGCAACCTCCTGATCATTTTGATCAAAACTCATGGGAATTCATTCAAGCTCCAAACGTAAGTTCTTCAGCCACTTCACACAATCCTTGGGGTCTCCTTGCCAGGAAAGAGTACGAAGAGTTGCGACCCCATCTGCTCCAATATATCCGAGTCCATGAGTTTACTCCACAGGAGTTCATTTTGTCATTGTCTACATCATGAGCTGTGTCACTGGTAAAGAGAATAGCTAACTCGTCGTAGGAGGCTCACCTTCCTGGACTCGAGCAGAATGAAAGCCCCAGACAGCTTACCTCCACCAAAGTGAAGCGTTCAACTTCGGACGCGAGCACGGGTTCAGCCTCAAGCGGTAGGAAAATCCGAGGTCCTTTCAAGACCGTCCAGGCAAGAACGGAGACGGGCATGGTAAGAAAGATCGGAGCCTGTATTCGCTGCAGGATGCAACGTATTAGGGTACTGTCCTCCTGTGTGAGCACTCGCAGCGACTCTTCTTCTAACTCATCTTCCAGTGTGTTATCAACGAAGATGATCGAGAGGGAATCTGTCAGAAGTGCCTGGTACTTGCCGAGCCCTTGTCTCGCGTACCTTGTATCCGGGACAAGATCACAGATGCGACCGTATTCCTTGAAATGGCTGCTCCAGATCCACGCAAAACCAGCAGATGGAAGACAATGAAAGCAATTAACATCACAACCTGGAAGTCCACTGATCGCAGAACCGTCGAGTGGACCCAAGGAGTCGGTACAACAGCATGTAAATTGAAAGTCCGAGAGTTTCAGCCTCTTGAAGGAGACGCCCTTGATAGAACGTGGACAGTCGCAGGAGTTAAGAGGCGGAAACCATGCCCGACTTTTGCAATCGAGGATATGGCGGCGGCTGCAGTCAACGTCATCCCATGGTTTGACTCGAGCGTCGTGGCATATGTCAAGAAAGGTCTGAATCACGATGATAGGCTGATCCATAGCCACTACGCATTTGCTTACAAGATATCTCAAGAAATTGCAGTGAGTAGCTTCCTAGAGCTGTAACTGGAGGCTTTCGGCAATTTACTAATGTTGATAGGGCGATGACGGAAGGCAAGACGAGAGAAAGCTTCTCCGAAACGTTTTGAGACTTTGGGCTGCAGCTCGTACCAATACTGAGACTGATCTCCTCACCGGTAGCGAGCTCCTAGGAATGAAGCCTGACTCCGACGATCCTTTCAGCCCCTATTTCGAAAGAATCCCCACTCCACCAGTCATGGCTGTACAGCTCCAGATCATCCTCTGGTGCTCGATTCTGGTACCCCTAAAGCGACAAGTTTTGAGCCAGCTACAAACGCTCATCATGGCCAACAAGACTCAGAGCTGGCTGACGATATACCTCTGCTTGTTCATGTTTCTGCATAGCTGCGCGTTGATCACCAAAGGTGATTATAATTATGCGAGAAAGCATGCCATGAAGGTGCGCAATCCCCCTTTCCTTGCCAGCTCGTATACTTCTACCTAGAATGCTAATTACTCCACACAGAAAATGTACGCCGAGCCCGGTGTTCTGGAGGGTCTTCATCATGGTGCTACCACAATGCTAGCCTATTTCCACTACAGAAACAAAGGCGACTTGCCCTTCAAATTCAACAGTGAGAAATCTGACTGGGTTGATCTGGGAGGCTTGGACGACGAAGCAAAACGCTTTATTGAGTACGCCTTCGAGGAGGTCAGACGCAGAAGTACGTATCACTCTCTACAGACCCCAATATTGGCTGCTACGGTGAAAATCAAAGGAAGGAAAGAAAGCTGACGTGATGTAATGTATAGAATCCGAGATTGAAGGTGTCAGGGAGAAGAAGGTCTATCATGACGACTTGTTCTTCGTGTCCCAGATGTTCGACACGGACTGGAAGCCGGTGGTTACTGAGCCATTTGTTGCTTTCGAGGAGTAAGGGGCGTTCGGATCAAGGTTATGCTTATCTGACTATGTACATTACAGCCCCCTAGAGAGGTTGCGTTGATCATGCGAGAACAAAAATCGAAGATTTTGAGAAAATTCCCAACGACACGATTACTGGGTCCATAACACTGCTGACCTCTCAAAGATATGATGCTTCGACCAAGAATCCGATGGTAAGCTATGAGGAAGTTAGCATTCCTTATTCTTCACTATTCTCACGTTTCCAAGGATTCTTACCTTGATGTGACGCTGGACAGCGTCCCACATGATGGTGGAATAAGCCTTTTCGCCAGAATGTCAGTAAGCGCTTCAAAATATCGACAATAATTAACTCACATCGTTGGCGGTGTGGATATACGGACTCGATCCACTCATCGTATCCTCGTGAACAAAAGACGAAGCTATCACACACGATCAGCATCTCACTCTCACCAAATACGAGATACTAAAATTTTAATGAGCGAAAGTACTCACGGAAACCATTCGACGTAGCACTAGCATGATCCGAGCATCCGTAGCCACAGCTGCTCGTCCCAGACGTAATACCCGTATACTCCCTGACAATCAAGCGCATATAAGTATTCAACGCCGCGTTCGTGTAATCCGTAAACACGACAGGCCGTCCTCCTGGCGAATACCCAGTCATGTCTTGGTTCAGCATGGCGAGCACTCTCTTTCCAGCCGTCCTGTAATTCGAGAAGATCGCTGCGGAGCCGAGGAGGCCGCCCTCTTCACCGGCGTAGAAGTGGAACTCGAGCGTGTTCTTGGGTCGGAATCCTGACGTGGCGAGAACGCGGAAGGCTTCGAGGATCGTGACGGTGCCGCTGCCGTCGTCGTCGGCGCCTGGGGAGCGGCCTGTGGATGTGCTGCCGACGGAATCGATGTGTGCACCGACGATTACTTGAGGGCGAAATTAGTATTGTGTTTGATTTTGTTTGGGTTGTGGATTTGAATGTAAATCTTACCGAGATTGGTGGTTGTGCCGGGGATCTTGACGATGATTGATGGCATGTTGAATGAGTGCGTGAATCTAGTGACGGTGATTGCAGAGTTTGCTGCTGCGATGCTTGTGAGCTGGTTGAATAGCCATGTTGACGCTTGGGTGCCAGTTGCACTTCGGTAATAGCGGGTGGTGAACCTGGTATTGTGAGTTTTATGAATGATGGAACTTGGTGGGGGTTTTCCTTACTCGGTAAATGTTCTCAGCGCGGTTTGTGGTACTGTCATGTTGATTCTGCTAATGAAGGTGTTCCCCTCGGTGACGTGTGTCAATGTTGTTGGGTAGGTGACAGCTTGTCTTTCAACAATTGTGTTCTCACTGCCTCCCGAGAGGGAGTTGAGGACATACGAATCCTGAACGTCGGACGTCAGAGAGGAGAACGCGTCGAAACAGAACTTCAGGAGATCATACCGTGATATCTGTGATGTCGATGAAGTTTATGTTCTTCGCAGTGTACTTCTCAATCTTCTCATCTTCAGTAACCCATGTTCCAGGATCGGCTTCAGATGTCTTGATCAAACGCAAGCCAGCATTGATCTTTGAGCTATCCGTAGAAGGAAGAGCAGATACCAGAAGCGAGGACGATGCCGCGAGGGCTCCAAGGCACAGTTTGAAATGCATGATGAAAATTGGCTTGACAGAACAACACTTGCAATGAGCTGAGAAAACTTTGAGAGGCATAGTTTAACTATTATATATATATCCTCCCCTTATTTCAATCTCGTTATGCACTTTCTCGCACAACATCTCAACACCTAACCGCCGACTGAGCCAAGGTACTTACATCCTTCCCCATTCACCGATCGCCAAGTACATCTCACCTTCCCCTACAAGCCTTTCAGCATGATTGCCGAAAGCCGGCAAATATCCATCAACCACTCTCCTTCCTCCTCGCGTACATCATCTGATACCAAGCCGGAGACGATCACTTGGCGGCTCTGGCGCGCAGCGGGATGTCGTACTTTTCTGGAATGTGCTCTTGAGGCAAAGCCTTGTTTCCTTCTCGTCATGTCTTGACAGTTTCTGGAATGGGAAGGGCCAAGCTGATGGAAAGGCGCTCTACATGCAAGATACTCCTCAGAGACAGAACTGCCAGTTGGGGTTGGGCAAGTGTGCGGTACTTGATGCCGTGATGATCTGTCGCTTGGCAAGCGAGGCTTGATGGGGAAGGTGGAAGCTGCTTGGCTTCTCCTGCAGATCGTTATTCATGACATCTCGAGAGATTCTCCGGATTTTCGACGAAAGATAAGAGGGATATCTGCGTGATGTAGATGACCGATCTGCTTAGGTGCAGCTATAGGAGAAGCTAGATTTGACATTTGCGGGTGCTTTTGCTGCCGTTGTTGTTTATTTAAGCGAGGGAACCAAATCCAAATGCCAGCTGCTCAGCTGCTTTCTTCTCGATGAGTTCTTCTGTCTTAACTGCGTCAATCATGTATGAGAGAAATGCTTAGGATAGTGGAAGTAGAAAATTGGAAGTAAGCAGTTGGATTCTGTAATTATGATCAGAGGAGAGGACAAGGGCCAACAATGCTTGCTGTTTGGCACCTGCCACAGCTACACTTCAGTGGGCCAATAAGCTGTCACCAAGGAGAGCACAACTGTTAAATCGCGGGTAAGAGCACGCGCAAGAGGTTTGATTTTGGCCACTTGGAGAAACAGGTTCAATGCCCTGGATTGTAAACTGAACATTCAATATCTCATGGTATTCGTTTTTATATTCCATTGATCATCTCTAAAGACCCAGAAAAACCTTCGCTTCCCAGCAAGCAAAAGCAGGTAATTTCGAAACGAGATCCTCAACTTGCGTTAGCCTGAGCATTAACAGAGTTGGTACTTAAAGTCCTCATCTTCTTGATTCTCTCTCGCAGCAGCTTCTCGCGCAGCTCATTTGCTTGTCTTCTTGGATCTCTCATCTGGGTACCGTCAGATATGTCAGCCTGACTGAACGCGAAAATATACAAGGCTCGTAATGGAAGGTTAACCTCCGGGTTGAGATTACGAAGCGCTACCAACCTCGTTGGACGGCTGGACCGGACCAGCACTCTTGCTCGTTTCTCTTCGTGGTGATCCCCTGTCTTTCTCTTCATCTGAATCAGCCTTTCGATCTCTTTCAGAATCGGATGAGGTGTTCCGCCGCCTCTTGCTTGCTGGCTCATAGCGTTGTACGGAACGACGACGCTTTCGGTCTCGTCCACCACGACTGGAACTTCTAGATCGACTTCGGCGACGACGCGGAGGTGTAATACTACGGCTGTTGCTCCGAGTTAGCCGACGTTCGTCACGGTCCCTTCGAGCTCCACGCTTGTCTTCATTAATGTCTGGGGTTGGCGTGGGTCCAGTCCTGTCCCTGCCACGGCCCAGTATAATATCAGCGCTTCTTGATCTTGACCGTGAGGTAGATATGGATCGGGAGCGAGAGCTGCTATTGCGACGGGTGTTCCGGGACCTTGGTGGAGGGGATGGAGATGCAGAAAGAGAGGTGGATCTTCTGCGTCTGCTGGGCCTTGGGGACCTAGAACGAGATGTGTCTGGACTTGGTGACCTGCGACGCTCTCTACGGTCCCTACTACCTCCACGACCTCTGGCTCCACGAGCACGATAGTTATTCCTCCTGTCAGGTGTCCTGGATCGTCTCCGAGGAGGAGAACGGGAGCGGGATATGGAGCGGGGACGTCTGCGAGGAGGTGTGCGAGACGCCGATTTAGATCTGGCAGGAGATGGAGACCGAGATTCGGAGGGAGATGGGCGACGACGGTCGTTTCGTCTCGCCCCACGTCCACCTGGCACGTATGAATCAGTGGTCACCCTGGGAGGTTCCCGAAACGATCCTCGCTCTCTTGAATCTCTTCGGCGAGGAGATCTAGATCGTGGTGGAGCTTGTCGATCGAATCCCCTCCCACCTCCACCTCCACCACCCCCTCTGCGATCGAAGTCTCTATCTCCTCGACCTCCTCGCCATGTATCTCCACGTCCTCCACGACGTCCTCTGTCTCCTCTGTCTCCCCGATCCCCACGGTCGCTTCGTTCACCACGTTCTCGGTTGCGGATGTTGTTAGTTTCCCTTTCCCGGCGTTGGTCTTCGTCTCGACGAGAGCGCGACTCCTCTGCAGCCTTCTCAGCTTCAATCTATGCCATTATCAGTGGAAGAACATGCAATATAGGTGGCAAAACATACCTTCTCCTGTATAAGCTCCAACTTCTTCGCCTCGAGTAACTCTTTGGGGACCCCTTGGGGGTTGGATTGGGCGCTCAAACAAAGATTCCACAATTCCTTACAGAACCCAGCGGTATCTTTGTCCAGGAATCCCGTCAACTGTATTTGCATCGTCTTTATATCTGGCTGTGATGTTGATTAGCTTGGTGTAGTCTTGATCGTATTTCTGACGTACAAATCGAGTCCCTTCGATAAGATTGAAGCACAGTTCAATCACAACATCGTCCTCACTCCCAAGAATTTCGGAGATCTTGCCGGCGATCCATCTGTTCAGTCGATTTGGTTAGCCTTGCGCGCAATGGCAGAGGGAGCAGCAGCACCACATACTTTTTCATAACTTCGGCGTTCACTTTTTGCATGTCCACCTTCTTGTTGAACTCCGGGGGAAACTTCGTCGACTTGAGCAGCTTCGCATCTACACTACTCGCCATTTTGATTGAGGTTGCGCACGTCGTGTGCGGATAAATATGGTGGTGAGTAGACTTCAAACGAAGATAGACAAAGGGAAGGGAAGTGAGTTCAAGCTCTCAGAACCACGAGGCTGAACCCGCTAGAACTACTGTGGAGCTAGCGAAGTGTGGCTGATGAACAGACGCCACCTTACATATCGGATCTTCATGGATTCACCTCCATAACAACACGAGGCTGAATTGGATGTCAAGAATTGAAAAGATGCCAGCATTTTATACCGAGAATTGCAATGTACTCTGTTTTTTCTATAACTTTGCGATTTCCTGCTGGAAATGCCTCTTAGTCGATTCGTGGGTTCTTCCTGCCTTCGAGCCATGAATCGAGAAGGACATGGCAAGTGCCACCTACTTACTCTACTCTGCCTATTCAAAAGCTGTCCTGCCTTTTCTTCTTCTTCTTCCTCTTCTTCTCACTCAGTCGGCATTCTTCAAATCATGTATTGTTAAGCATGGTGACGTTTCGAGGTCTTGCTTGGCCAAACAAGACTTCAGTCAATCGACTAGACCGTTCGGATCTCTCTCAAACAACTCCCAGCTCTCCTGCTGAGATCGAAACACCGTCCGTCCAGGATCTCGTCGTTCAGCTGGAAGCCAAGCAAGAACAGGCTCGTCGAAGATCATCGGTTGGAGATCGGCCATCGACGCCAAACTTTCGAGTACATCCCTTTCGTCCTGTCATTCCCTACTCTCGCACTCCAAGCCCAAATCCAGCTTCGAAGCTCGCACCCGTGCCAAAGGAGCTTGTGGAGGTACAGGAGAAGGTTGACCGTGGACTAAAGGCCCGACCAGCCACACCTGACTTGGATCGTAAGGTTGTGCCACTGGTATTTACTACCGCAGAAGGGGAGACGATTTATCAACCTTACTCTCTCCCCCCTACACCACCTGTTGGAGGTGAAGATACTGGATTGGATTTCAATCCGCACGTTCCATCCCCAACAGTTAGCAAGGCGATTGACTCTTCAGCAGTTGACTTCGAGGTAGGTGTCTACCTTTCCCTTCTTTCCTCAGCTTTCGAGCTTTCTCAGTGGCTGCGATATAATGATCGTGTCACCTTGAACAATCGGTGCTAGTGCTGACTGCCAACGATCTAGAATCTCCCTCCTCTGCCAGACTCTCCTTTTACTTTCTCTCAATCTCCCCGGACTCTTCCGAAGATTTCACAGAACGGGACCGAAGAATTGTCTCCTCTTGCATCTCCCTTTACATCCATTCGACCAATTGTGCCATTGTCTCCGCTCAACCTTGCGGTAGATTCCGCCGCAGACTCATCACCTCGAACAAAGCCCACTCGCTCATCTACAGATTCTCGCTCGAGTAAGTCCCCTCTTAAAGTAGTTCTGCTTATTTAGAGCATTTTGAAATTTTGATTCTTAAAATCAACGTTTTTCAGACCGTTATTGGACATTGAGGCCTCCTTCATGAAAGAGTGTGATGGCAGTGACTGACGACGTGTTGCTTCACTTCAGGTACCCCGTTGAGCTTTTATAAGCTTGATCCAGCAAGCACGGTGACTTTCAATACAAGTGTTCGAGATTTGATACAAGAAGCCCCAGATAGTCCTATTGGTGGACAGCCTGCCGCCCCTATGGACGATCGTGCCGTGGGAACGATGGCCGTCCAAGGCAAGTCACTGGCCTCGCCGCCACCAATGATGAAGAAGCCTCTCAGATCCCGTTCAAACTATTCCGACTCAGTGCCAGATCCCTCTCGAAGAAATCAACACTCCAATGAGCCTTTTGCTGCTCTGGAAAACACAGCTATCGCCCCGAGAGTAGGAACACCACAAAGTGAGGCATCCATGGCAATGGTCACAGCACCGGACACCCCAATATTTGGACGGCGAAATGAGTACAGTGATATGTCAGATATCGCATTTGACGGAAGTCCTGGATCGGGTACCGAAGTCAAAGATTTTGCAGTGGTTGACAAAGTCACTGAGAGCAATTCGGTTCCCGAAGTGGACGTGTGCCCTGATTGTGATCTTCCCAGCGCACAACCCGGCGACCCAGTAGCCTCGACTGGTTTGAGCCTCCCATCTTGCGAGGCCCCAACATCGTCTGTTCCAAGTTCTGGAATTTCACCATCTGGTGCACCTAACCTACCGGCTTCCAAGTCACCAGCATCTGGGATCTCGCCTGGGGGTCTCCCAACTAGTACCATCCCGGTATCTGGTATTTCGGCGCCTGAAGCTCCTTCAGTTTCGCTCCCGAGAGCCTCTCAAGTGGGAATTGACGGCCTTTATGTTCCTGGCTCCAATCTTCCAGGAGGTTTGGCCGTACCCGCTGATATCACTGGTAAACTCGATCCTCCTGGAACTCCTGTTCCAAGCAAGAAGCGAATGGCCTTGGGGAAAGGGAAGAAGAAAGGCCAGAAGGTAGTTCGACGTGGTAGGCATTTGATCCTGCGTAAGCCAGTCCTTGCATTGGTTATAGGCAGACAGCTAGCGGGACCAACCTCAGCAGCCTTGAAATTGGTTTCGAAGGGTACTGCGGTTGATCCCACAGCATTCAAAGATGCTGCGGTTCCCGACGCAGTCCCACAGCCTGTACCATTGCCAGCTTGACAAAGAAAGATGAGCCACCGGCTGCGAAATAGACTGGAAGAAATGGAATGGGCGATCATGGTACATAGAGAGCTTGATGAAGTAGTTTGGGAGGAAAATTGGTCCTTACCTCCTGTATAACCAGATTGTCTGTAACACCTGTCAAGTCTCGAAACCAATCCAGAATGCATTATTTATTCCATTCAAAATGATATCCCTTTTAATTTTGTGACCAAGTGACCAACTCCCAAGCAGTGGGTATTTCCAAACGCCTCGCAATGCATCAACCTCCCTGATATCATCCTATCACATCACTACCTGTTGCCAGTCATGTGTGCCTTAAAAGCATCAATCCTACCTGGCAAACACAACCCCTAAACACCCAAATGCCTAGCCTTAGCAACCCTCTCCCTCTCATCCAACTCTTCCTTCGCGTACCGCGCAACGACCTCATCGACCCTCTGTTTCGCACGGCTCAACCCCGTGTCGCCCATCTGTCTGAATTTGCCTCGCATCTCAAAGAGTTGGAGGAGGGTCTTTGCGCGTGAGAGATCTTCGTCGAGCTGTGTGGGGGAGGGGGTTTGTTAGTGTTTGTGGTTTAGTAGGGGGAGGGGGAGTGTGTAATTACCTCAACTCCAGAATGTCCTCTAATAGGTGTACTTGCACCACTTCCACCCATACTCGTACTTGTACTGACATTACTTCCCTCTCTGGCAAAACTCGGTGTCTTGACCCCGGACCCGGCACCCGATTGGGACCGTGACATAGACACGATCCGCCGTCCTAGCTTGTCGAATTTCGGGGGTGAAGTGGTGCGCTTAGTTGGGGTGCCTGCACCTGTGGACGGAGCGGGAGAGGGAGATGTGGTGGTTGGTTTGAGGGGTGTGAGGAGGGAGAGGGCGGCGTGGGGATCCTGGGGTTGGGGAGGAGTGTTAGGATGTAGGCTTGTTGACTTTTGAGGTTGTGGAGAGGAGAAGACGGAGTCTGAGGTGGGGGATAGAAGGGGAGATGGAGGGGGAGAAGGAGAGTGGCATGAGATGTGTGGGGATTTATTTGTATTTGTATTTGTTGTGGTTGAGGAAGTGGGTGTAGATGTGGAAGACCCAGGAGGAGAGAAGTGAGGTGGGGATGAGGAGGGGAAGAGGGGACGCACTGCGTTCTGGAGGGTTTGCAGATCCGCGATGATTTGCGCGATTTGGAGACCTTCTGTTGAGGACATCGTGAGGAGTGTGGACGGTAGGTATGCGTAGTATGTGTGGGATGTGGTGGGTGGGTGGATGAGGAGGGGGATGGTTGTGGTTTGGAGTGGAGGAGGAAAGGGATGTCGAGAGGATGTGGTTGTTGGACAGGACGATGTTTTGTTTGCCAGCAGGGAAGGTAAGAATATACCGACGTCGTTGTTTGATAAGGAAGCGTGAATGGGAGGGAGCCTTGTGCGCAAAGATAATTGAACTGAATACCAGATTGTTGACTGAACCTGCCTCACAGTACCATTGTCTGAAGGCCAGAAGCTGACTTGAGATGATGGAATGTCTCGAAGAACCTTGTAGTAGCGGCATTGAAAGGTGCAAGGATGTTGAAAAGAGGCGTGAGCTTGTCCATCTCCCGCTTCTCCCCACTTTCGGCGTCGGCATCCAAGGCATTTGCTTGTCCTGACTCCCACCAACTGCCACTCTACACACCCAGGTACACTCCTACAGCACAGGCTGGGTAAATATCTGTTCTACCCCTCTTCTCCTCTCTTCCGACCACCATGTCCCTCATCTTCCGTCGCGGACTTGCGACAACATCAATGGCTTCTTTGAAGAAAGCTTCCAAGGTAGTGTGTATTGGGAGGAACTATGCGTGAGTCTCTCCCTCCCACTCTTCCTGAAATGACTCCTCGAATCTTCAGCTCAAGCCATTTACTTTTTGTCTTGAAAGATGGCCAATTGCTAATTGAATTGATCCTGCAGAGACCATATCACAGAACTAAACAGCGCCCGTCCAAAACAGCCATTCTTCTTCCTCAAGCCCGCGAGTTCCATCCTCCCTCCTGGCGCTGGACCAGTAATTCGACCCCGTGGCGTAGATCTACATTATGAAGTCGAGCTGGCGCTGGTTATGGGGAAGACGGTTAAGGATTTAGAGGCTAGTGATATGAAGGGGGCATTGGATGCTGTTGAGAGTGCGTTCCTCTTCCCCTACCCCTTCCAATTTTTCAATTCGCCAATTGAGAGTTGTAGACGTCGATTGAGTCAGTACTGACTTTATAACAGGCTACGCCATGAGTATCGACATGACAGCGCGCAACGTCCAGAACGAAGCCAAGAAAAAGGGTCTCCCATGGAGTATCGCCAAAGGTTTCGACACCTTCCTACCCGTCTCGAACCTCATCCCCAAATCCTCCATCCCAGACCCGCATAAAGTCGAATTATACCTCACCGTTAACGGGGAGTCTAAACAGCTCGACTCTACCGATCTCATGCTCTTCCAGATCCCGAGGATATTGAGTGATATCTCGAAGGTTATGACGCTTGAGAAGGGGGATGTGGTATTGACGGGTACGCCGAAGGGTGTGGGGAGTGTGAAGCCGGGAGATGTTATGAGGGCTGGCGTTAGGGTGGATGGGAAGGAGCTTGAGGAGGGGAAGATTGAGGTCACGGTTGAGGAGTCGACGAGTAGTTATGAGTTCAAACAGACATAAGGGAGGGGGCTGTATATACTGTAGAGGTAGGAATTGTATATTGGATACCCTGGATATATTGGATTGATGGAGTGTTTATAGAAGGGAGGCATATTCTCTGTTGTAAGAATTGTTTAAATGACTCTGACTCTGTAACATTGGAATTTAGTTTCCTAATTCAGATAATCATAAGTTGTCTTGGTACTGAGTAGTAAACGGTTCGAGCAGGTGAATCCCCACATATCACTCACTTCATGGACATGTACCTAGGCATTTCTCAACCACCATTGGCAAGCTTGAAGTTTACAAGATACATTCGAGTACTAACGAAATTACTCAAGAAGAGCAAGCCATATCAAAACCATACCACAATTGAAAGCTCGAATAAAACCGTGCAATCAACTCATGATCAGAAATCGTACCACCAATTCAACTGACTGCACCCCACAACCAAGCTGGTGGTACGCATAGCGTGTTTACCCCATGCCAACTAGGTACGTATTCCCGATAAGCCGATAAGGCTGAATAAGGTACAAAATCCCAAGCTCCCTCAACGCGTCAAGCTCACCATCACCAAACAACCTCATCCCAACTCAACACCTCTCAACCCAAGAAAACCGAACAAACAAACCCTCAGTCATTACCTCTGCCTCCCACCCACACAAACGATGTCCGAAAACAACCCCCCACCCACAAACCCCAGCACCGGCAAACCCAACACCAACACCAACACCAGCGCCTCCGCCTCTGCCGTCGACGTCCCAGGGCAGCCCTTCTACGACAAGACGCGCGCGCACCTCCGCACGCTCCTGCACAAGCGCCGCGAGCTCGAGGCCAAGCTGCAGGCCCAGGAGGCCGACATCCTGCGCAAGGAGACCGAGTACCTCGAGGACACGCCGCATGGGAATATCATCATCGGCTTCGATGCGTATACCAAAGGCGTGAGCGTTGTCCCCGGCCAAAGGAGGAGGCTGGTGGTCGTCGAGGGGAATAGGGTGTTTAGTAGGAGTAGTGTTAGTTTTGGGAATGGTGGGGTGGGTCTTTGCTTTTCTCTTAAATACTTGTTTCTATGGGTTGGAGTGGAGTGCTGCGGAGCTGGATGGATGGATGGGATGTTGTGTTGAGCAATTGAATTTCGGGACAGTGTTATAACGGGACAACAGCAGCTGACACATAATGTTCTCTCCAGGACTCCCCAATGGATACAGCACAATCAACACCAGTAGCTGCCATGGCTCCCACACCACTCTCAACATCTTTCCTGAAAGGTGAAGGTGGTTCCAACCATGCTACGCCTACTAGTGCGACGAGCGCGAATAAAACCGGTGCGGGCGGCGCGAAGAAGAATAAGAAAGGCGCTGCTGCCGGGGCTGGAGCGACGGAGGATAGTGATACTGATACGAGGGATTCGAAGAAGGCGAGGACGAATTTTGGGGCTGTGGGGAGGAAGTAGCGGGTGGTGGGTTGGAGGAGGGGATTAAAAGTGGTTTGAAGGGAGGGAAGGGAAGGCAGGGAATGGAGATTGGAGATTGGATAGAGGGCGGAGGGTGGAGGAAAGGATGGAGCAAAGCAATGGATGGATAAAGCAATTCGGGCATGGCTGGTTGGAGTTTGGGCGTTGGGATGTATACCTACTTGAGGCTATCTCGAGACTGCTCTTGGAAAGAGAGACTCAGACATACAAAGAGCGGCGGAAAGACTGTACGAGAGGGTTTTGCTTCAATGCATTGGTGTTCTGGTGCATGGATGGGGGGAGTTGGTCATACACTTTTCGATACCAATGCACAAAACGTTACTTTGAGAGACATTCATTCGATTTCTAAAGTTCTATCATCATGTCTTGATATTTTCTGGACGCCACGTTCTACTTTTCTACCACTCTTACTCAATCATCACGGCACCTCGGCATCACTATCATCACCAAACCCAAAACTAAACCCCCCACCACCCCCTCCTCCAGCACCATCCTCTCCATCCCCCTTCCCATTAACAACATCATCCCACTTCCTCTTCCTCCCCTCCCTAGCCCTCTCCAACTCCTCCAAAGCACCCTCCAACAAACCCGGATACTCCCTCCTCAACCCCTCCACAAAAGTCCCATACGGATCCGCAACCTCCCTCTTAAACCCAGACACCTGCTCGCTCTTATCCCGCATGAAAGCCAACACCCTCCCCAGATGAGCCCGCGGCACGAAATTCTGCGTCACGGCAATCGACGCGTCGAGATTGACCACTAGATGCCACCACCCGCTGGGAACATGCAGGACCTCGCCCTCGCGACACACGCCCTCGACGCATCCGGGTGTCTTGCGCGCCGCTGAGTGGAACTCGAGGAGCCATTCGGCGATGCTGAGGGGGGAGGTGACTTCGCTTTGGTCGGGGGAGACGAAGACACCTGGGGGAGGTGGGCTGGATGCGGTGGAGGGGAACATGATCCAGTATTTTGAGCCGAGGAGGACGGCGTTCCAGGCCGATGTTGCGTTGGGGTCTTTGTGGTAGGTTGAGCCGCTGCGGGAGGGGCCTAGGATTAGCCATTTGTCGTCGGGTCGGGAGGCGCCGAGGACGGCGAAGAGGTCTTCGCCGAAGCAGGTTGGGATTGTGTAGGATGGTGGGCTGGTGTTGGCGGTGTTGAGATTCATCTTCTGTACGAAACTCCGGTCGAAGAGGTAGAGTGGGCTTTCGTCGCTGCTGTTGTTCATGTAGCTGATGTAGGTCGAGAGAGTCCAGTCTACAGCTTCAGCGCGGAATTTCACATCCCCGTATTGCTGTAGGAGGCTGCTCGTGTTCCAGGTCTTGTACATAGGCCACGAGCGGACGGGCTCGGTTAGGATGAAGGGCTTGTCGCTCCATTGAGAAGAGAATTCTGACGGTGTGAGGTTCGAGAGTCGGGGAATAGCATTGCCTGCTGGGATGTTGGTAGTGTAGGGTAGGAGAGAGGTGTGTGTACAGAGGAAGGGCCGGTAGAGTACATCTGAGAAGACGTTGTTGCATTGGATTTGAGAGATTTGCTCACGACGCAGGTTGAGGAGTGTGGAGCGCCATGTTCCAAGCCAGGTGAAGGATCCTGATTTGGAGAGTGGTGACCTAGATGGGTTAGCTTTGTTTGGAGAATGTGTAGGTGTATGACTTTGGTGAAGCTGAATGATGAGTCTTCTGCTAGGTATCTCCGATTCTGAAGGATTTGGTTTGGAGTGTCATCTCTGACTACTTTCTCCTGGCTCCATCAAGGCTCGCACAGGCATGCCGCTCTCAAAGGACCAAAGAATGACCAAAGATTCAGAGTCCCAAAAACAGAAGCTCTCGCCAAAGCAAAGAAATGAAAACACAGCCATACTAGGAAAACTGTCGCTTACTCAATAAACAATGCCTTCCACAAGTCATCAGACCTACAAAATGCATGCAAAAACTTGCATGTTGTACCCAAGTAACGCAACTTGTATGAGTCAAGATACTCCAGGAAAAGTGCTAGAATCTCATCTGGAAACCTTCGAAATGACCCGATGAAATTTCTCGCAATACTCGTAGCAGTATATTGGTTCCCAGCCGGCTTCACCCCCAGAGGATGAGGCGGAATAGCATTAGGTGACTCCTCGATAGACAGTGACTCAACTCCGCCACTAGGATGGACTTCCATGGCTGGATAACCAGAATCTCCTGAAATGGCCGAAGACTTCATCGTTGTCCTGAACCCGTAAAGAGTAGCCAATTGGAGAGGAACAAAGTCAAAGGTGAAAAGAGCCTGAGAAAAATTGTCGCCTCCTCAGCAGCCTTAGCTTGGTGGGAGGGCACACACGCCACTTCGTCTTGTGGCGAGGACAAGAGGAGGGGCAAAGCCTTGACTTGCGCGCCTGCTAGTACCTTCCAATCCCCCTTTCTGTGTCCAATCACCACATAGATCCGGTCCCAAAGCGCGGGCTGTCGCAATTCACAGTGCAGAATTCACGGTAGGCCGCCTGTATTCTCCGCAGGTATGGTAGTTCAGTGGGTTGGGATGAGGCATGGCATGGTGCTCTGACGGGCACTCAAAAAATCGCTTAGACTAGCTCAGCCTAGCGTCTGGACTGTACAAAAATTATTTCCATCTTAAACCATCGCACCCTCCCTCTCCTCTCTGCTCTGCTACTCATCAAACAAAACCAACAACACCAAAACACAAAACACACAACTCCTAGATCCCAATATAACTCTCGATATCGGGAGTTTGGCATCTAGTTCCCACACAACAACAGATCACTCGTCGCAGACTCTCACCGAGACCTCTGCGCATTCCACCCACCCCACCTCTACCTATCCAACTTCGCGATTTCTAGATCCCAAGCACGGCTTGTGATCTAGATCTTCCCATCAATCGAAACCGCAATCATGGCTTCCACCGATAAAGGTCTCGAGGAGATCCCAGAGGGTAAAGCTTCCTGAAACTCTGCAAGCACCACACCGCCACTGGCGAGCGCACCGAGAAAAAAACTGAGGAAACGGAAGCTGATGAAACTTTTTTCCAGGTCAAATCGAGTCCAACTATGACGAGACCGTCGATTCTTTCGATGCCATGGACCTGAAGCCTGAGCTCCTCCGAGGTACGATGGAAAATTCACATATGCTGGGAATCAGGGGTTAATATTTGATACAGGTGTCTACGCCTACGGTTTCGAGCGTCCTTCTGCTATCCAACAGCGCGCCATCTTGCCTGTCATCGGTGGTAAGTCCCCACAAAAACCCGCGACATTTTGGCTGTAGCTCATTCTTCTTCAAGGTCGCGATGTTATCGCACAAGCTCAGTCTGGTACCGGAAAGACCGCCACTTTCTCCATCTCTGTCCTCCAAAAGCTCGACCCCACCGTCAAGCAATGCCAGGCCTTGATCCTTGCCCCAACCCGTGAGTTGGCCCAACAAATCCAAAAGGTCGTTGTCGCCATCGGAGATTTCATGAACATTGAGTGCCACGCCTGCATTGGTGGTACCAGCGTTCGTGACGACATGAAGGCTCTCCAGGATGGTCCCCACATCGTTGTCGGTACCCCAGGTCGTGTCCAGGACATGATCCAGCGCCGATTCTTGAAGACCGACAGCATGAAGATGTTCGTTCTTGATGAGGCCGATGAGATGCTTTCTGTAAGTTTCTGCGTTTCACAGGGTCTGTGCGACATCTAACATTTTCATAGCGTGGTTTCACTGAGCAAATCTACGATATCTTCCAACTTCTCCCGCAATCCACCCAGGTCGTCCTCCTTTCCGCCACCATGCCCCAGGATGTCCTCGAGGTTACCACCAAGTTCATGCGCGATCCCGTCCGTATCTTGGTCAAGAAGGCCGAGCTTACCCTTGAAGGTATCAAGCAATTCTACATTGCTGTCGAGAAGGAAGATTGGAAGTTGGACACCCTCTCCGATCTCTACGAGACCGTCACCATCACACAAGCAGTTATCTTCTGCAACACCCGCAGAAAGGTCGATTGGCTTACCGACAAGCTCACTGCCCGTGACTTCACCGTCTCCGCCATGCACGGTGACATGGACCAGGGTCAGCGTGATCTGATTATGAAGGAGTTCCGATCTGGTTCTTCCCGTGTCTTGATCGCCACTGATCTGTTGGCCCGTGGTATCGATGTCCAACAAGTTTCCTTGGTCATCAACTACGATCTCCCAGCCAACCGTGAGAACTACATCCACAGAATCGGTCGTGGTGGTCGTTTCGGACGTAAAGGTGTTGCCATCAACTTCGTTACCGCCGAGGATGTCCGCATGATGAGAGAAATCGAGCAATTCTATAGCACTCAAATCGAGGAGATGCCAATGAACGTCGCCGATCTCATCTAAACGTTGTACTGCAGCAAAAACCATAGGGAATCACAGTTCCGGCATATTCGGTGGTGCAAAAAGTACCTGTGTCGGAGCCCCTTATTCAGGGTAGTGTGATAGTGAGCACGGTGGTTCGCCCGCGTGCGTGGATTAATTGGGCGGCATAAAAGTTGCTGCATCTCTTGCAGTTTCCAGGTTTCTCTCGCGTGTCGTTTGGCATTGCCAACACTTAGAAGGTTGGGCGATGCTTTTTGCTTTTCGGTCTCCTTCCGTGTATCTAAGGATTTGCTTCATTTGGTCATCAATCATGCTGCTTGTCACATGGGTCTCGCTCTGCTGGGCTGGGGTCATCCGCAGCTGTAGATACGGGGACCAAATACGACGGGTACAGTGGTGTTCTCGTAGCAAGGCAAAATTCAGACGTAAAAAATTCGTGGTCTTCCAATGTTGTCTTGTCTCTACCTATCTTTGATCTCTGCAGGTAGGTGACTTGAGGTTGTTGTGACATCCACGTGATTCTCCCTTTCTAAGCGAGTGCTCCTTCTCCTTTCAGTTCTTGGCGTTCTCAGTCAGTCTATCTTTCGTGGAAGGAACCTCGTCCACTGTGTCTGCCTAGAAATTTCTTCGGTCTCCTAACAGCAGAATTGTCTCTTCTTCCCATCTCCTCCTCTCTACTGAACCTCCCCATTCCATTCAGTGGCGCCGCAGCAACGAGACTCTCCCCACATCGATATCGTCTCCTTCTCCTCGAACATACCAAGAACCCGAAATTGCCTGTCTGACGATGGAGGCACTTCGAGCCCCTGGCATCCCAAACCTCGCATTCATGGCCGAAGACAGACTCTGGGAGCGGCAGATCCGCAGAGAAATGCAGAAACTGCTGGATGAAGTCCATAACATCGGGATGAAGCGCGACAAAGACCTCGACGATGTGCGACAGAATGGCGAGGCTGCTGAAGAGTCCAACAGAAATATTCTAGCTAGGATCGAAAGGTTGGAGCTTGAGATTGCTGAACACAATCAAAGCGTCGATGAATCTATAGAAAAGCTGCAGCAGTTCCAGGACGAGACCGAGGACTTTCTAAGGACTCGATTTTCCAATGGTTAGTTTCGTCCAGGCATTGCTACTAACAAGACTGACGAGAAGTAGAGGAGGTTGAGGATGTCTTGCTAGCGGCCGAAGTTGCTGGACGGGGCTCGTCTCCTTTCTCACCTTCGCCGGGCCCTGCAGGTAGTCTATTAAACTTCCCAGCCTCGATTCCGGCTGACCCTGCGTAGGAGAACCTCGCATCTCGACTCAGTCTCCGCTGAATAATAATCCTACCAGACCGACACCTCGTATTGCCAACAGGAAATCGTCCTACATCTCCAGGGAAGCTTCGTCTCATCCGTCAAGCTCCGTCGTTGCAAATCAGCAGGTTCCCAGACCTTCCGAAACGACTTTGGCCAGCAACGAGCTCTTCAAGAAACCTGAAGTTCCAACTGACCAATTCCTCCCAAGCCCTTCAATGAACAGTCGAAAGCGTTCAGCTGCTAGTCGACCTACCGAAGCAGATCCACCTCGACCGTCTCCTATGATGGCACGCAATAGAAGCAGAAGCTTATCTCGAGAATTCACTGCACAGACACCACCTGCGCCTCGTCCACCTAAGACTCCTAAGCTATCTCAAGATCGCCGTCCTATGATAGCTTACTACGAAGATGCAACTGCTATACATGCCTCTCTAGCGCTGGATGGCGGCCAACCCGAGTACGACTTCATCTCGGCGTTTATTAAGGGCATCACGAACAAGAAAATTGCGGATCAGCTAACGGAGAGCTTGGCCAACTTCTGCCAGAGCGATATTCAGGAGGATGGAACCACGAATATTCTCTGTGAATGGGATGAAGTCTTGGAGGGGATCAAGAATGCAGGACTGCATCTGGTTGAATACGGTACCGGGAACAAAGGCAAGTCGACAGCTGGCCAGGCTTCTGGCATGCCAAGCAGAAACAACTCCAGATCTATCGGAGATCCATACGCTGTGGAACAGCCATATGCTAGCAAGTCTGGAGGAAGCAGACACTCATATGCTGTGGAAAGTCTTGTTGCCTGTGGAGAAAGACATGAGCTGCTGAAGAATTCTGGAAGATCGGATTCTAGCAACGGAAGAGCGAGCACCAGTGCGATTCACAAGCTAGACTCAAGTAATGTCAATATTGCCAACGCGCCAAATACGCGAAGTGGAAGGGGAGGACCTAGAAGGACTTCTGTCGAGAAGCCGGGTCCAAGCAAGTCCAAGGCAGCCCAGAAGCAAGCCGTGGAAAAGGGAAAGGGGGGCCGAAATACAGCAAAGAAGCTAGACGCAAACCAAGTAAGGTTTGCTGAAAATGCTATTGGTAACGATGGCCGAAGCGGTGGATCAGCAAACGCCGGAGGAGGAGTTGAAGCTGGAAGAGAAGGCAGAGGAGGTAGGAAGGGTCTTCCACGAGCCGCGAAACGCTGATTGCCTAAACGAGACTTTCTCAAGTAGGTCTCGAGGCTTACGGTGTGGTAGAACACTGGCTGGGTGTTGCTATGGATGTGCTGCGTATGAATTGCCAAAGAAAGGATAATTAGCTGATGATATTAGCTGTGATGAAACAGAAGGTGGTGATCTTGTGGATGATGATATGGATTTCATCTTGCTTTAGCTGTGGCTGTTGAAACATTGACACATTGCTACGATTGTTCAGAACAGGAGGTTTTCCTATGAAGCCCCTTTCAAAAGAGCCATATTACATCAAATCATCTTTCCAGTATGGTATAAGCCTTGACTATTCGTTTCTTTGAATCAGCAATGTAGGTAAGTAGTAAATAACTTTTGAATTTCTCGCTTAGCCTAGGTGCGTGCCTTCATGCATCATTAAACGTTAGGAATACTCATACAATCATAACCTCATTTCTCAACTCCAGTCCTCCACACGAACCCCCTTCCCATCCTTGTTCTCGTTCTCACCAAGCGCCGGTCTCATCCACCACCAGAACAACCTCTAAGGAACCCTCACAGCCGGTCCTCCATACCGATCCCCTTCCTCCTCTCTATATCCAGATCCAGATCCAGATCCAGCTTCTTTCTGATCCGCATCGTCCTGTGAAGAACTCGCCACCCCATCACGTAATGTGAGAGTAGAGATCTGTCCCGACGCCTTCGTCTCAGCCTCACGCTCTGTGGTGATACCGCTGTACTTGTTGATCCAGGAAAGCACTTCTGTGTGCCAGACCAGGGAGTTTTCGGGTTTGAGAACCCACTGTTAGATAGTCAGTTGATGTAGTATGAGAGAGCGCAGGAAGATATCAAGGGAGAGGGGAGGAGAGTGGAAGGAGTAAGGTATGATAGGGAACTGAGTAAGTAAGAACCCACATGATTCTCATCCGGGAAAGTCAAGAACTTGCTCTCCACGCCCCTCGTCTGCAACACATTAAACGGCGCCAGCCCCTCCCCAATCGGCAACCTATAATCCCGCTCATTATGGATAATCATGTGCGGCGTGCTCCAGTTGCCCGTGTACTTGCTGGGATCCCACTTCTCGTACCCGGCGCGGTTCTCCCACAGCGTGCCCCCGAAATCGTGGATGGGGAAGAACAGCTCCTCGGAAGCGTACTGGTTCAGTGTGCAGAACACGCCGTCATGCGTTACGAGCGCTTTGAATTTCCGACCGAGATCGTGTCCCTGGATCCAGTTTATCATGTACCCGCCGTAGGAGGCGCCCAGAGCTACGGCCCGCGATGTATCGACATAGGACAGGTGGGATTCGATGTATTCGAATCCTTTTACTAGGTCGATGTAGGGGGCTCCACCCCAGTTCTCTTTGATCTCGTTTTGGAGCGCCATGCCATACCCCGTGCTACCGGTTGGGTTGGGCGTCACTACTACGTAGCCTTGCTCGGCGTAGATGAGAGGATTCCACCGGACAGACCAGCTTTCGGTCCAGGCTCCTTGAGGCTGTAGTTTGTCAGTTGAGAAGTTGAATGGAGAACATGATGGGCTACTTACACCTCCATGTATGAGATACGCTAGTGGGTATTTCTTCTTCGGGTCGAAATTTGAGGGCCTGATGAGCCAGGCGTGGATCTTTTGTTGCTTGTTTGAGCCCTCATACCATATCTCGTCAACTTGAGACTGGGAGATACCGAACGACTTTCCGCCTTTGAAACTGGATGATATGATGGATGTCGAATCTGGTTTGGCTGGGTCCAGGATGGACCAGATGCTGTCGTCTACGAGAGAGTTGCTGCAAATAAGAAGTTTGTTGTTGGGTAGAACGCTTACGAGCTGAACATTGCCGTTGTGGACGATCGGTGTAGGTAGATCTCGTGCGTGTCTTGGGGACGATGGTAGTTTGAAGAGTTTCGTCCTGCCATCTTCCTCAGCGGTGACGTACAATTCCTCTCCGTCTTTACTCCAGGTAATAGCTTCTGGTCTTCGATCCCAGCGTCCTTCGCCGTCTGATGTTTCGTAAAATTCCTGGACATTGGTGAGATCTGTGATGTCTGGCCAGAGAAGAAGTCGAGGCTTGTCGCTTTCGTATTGCATGTTCTGCATGCGAGTGAAGGCTACTGATTTGGCGTCTGGAGAGAACACAGGACTACCACTATATCCTTTCAAGTTTCCAGTCTTGACTAGCTGTGGAGATGGTGCTTGAGACTCCTCGAAGGTTTTCAGAGGGATGTAATACAGATTGCTCTTGGTATGAGTGGCAGGTATCAATTTCGGGTCTCTTGCAACAAAGACAATTCCGTTCTTGCTGATATCAAAATCACCACTCCCTCCAAATGGAGGAACCGGAGATTCCAAAGCGATCGAATGTCCCGCCAGAGCGTTCCTCAATGGCCCAACAACCATATTCTGCCCTTCATG
The DNA here is from genome assembly GCA_017366145.1 of Cadophora sp. M221. Classification (NCBI taxonomy): domain Eukaryota; kingdom Fungi; phylum Ascomycota; class Leotiomycetes; order Helotiales; family Ploettnerulaceae; genus Cadophora; species Cadophora sp. M221. The sequence goes on along the minus strand of JAFJYG010000085.1, from coordinate 19,450 downwards.
CGACTTTTTCAATGTGGTGTACCAGATTGCTTGCTTGTCTATCCCCACATATGAATCCCAATGCCTGACGAACAGACTCGTGTATACTCTGCCAGTGGACATAGGCCGCACATGCTTTTCAGGATTGTATGGTTTTCCGGAAGGAGTTGCGAAACCGGTTACGGCGAGGGCGATAGTATTCGAATCGAGGTGGACAATCTTGAGGTTCTCAAACGATCCTTCGAAATTGGCAATTACCTCCGGCCTATTTCGTGTTAGACTATACCATTCCAAGAGATTGTGTACCTACGGATGCTCCGAATCCTTAGTGTCTGCCAATACCAGGTCGGTCGTTCCAGTCTCCGCTCCTGGCTTCAAACACACCACCAAGTTCTCCCCCAGCCATGTTGCATCTGAGCAGGACTTGTCGTCGAAGAGAACCTTCGTCTGCCCAGTCTTGAAGTCTCGTACCCTGACATCGGCGCTCTTGCTATGCTTCCCAAAAGACCATGACTGCACTGTAAACAAACCCAAGGTGCCATCTGCGTTGGGCTTGACCCCCGACCTTCGAGGCGCGGAGATGAGAGCTTCGGGAGTGAACTTCGCGCAGACCGTCATGGTGAAAGGAGTTCGGGGTTTGTGGAATAGCCAGGTCGAGCTCGTCAATAAGAAGCGTAATACAATGGCCGATGTAGCAATACTAATTAGAAAAGTTGTTGATACTTACATAGGTAAGTATTGGGGCAGAGTGCTCTGGATGTCAAGACGCGGGCGTTGAGCTACCCCGCCACGCCCACACGCCCGCCTTTAGCTTTCGGGCAAACCTTGGCATTATATCTAACGAAATTAGTAAATTACAACTTACAAAATAATGAAATCTGGTGGCAAATTCAACTTTGTTTAGAATATAAAGGTAATACCAGACGAAGTGTTTAGAGCAGCCTGCGAATTTCAGAGTGGATGGGTTCTTCTCATACCTTACCTTACAAAGGAAGATCTCGGACAGGATCTGGTGCATCGGGACCTGCAGAAGATCCCTCAAACCAGAGAGCTTATAATCAAATTTCAACATTATTCTCTGCCCATTGCCCGAGATATTTCTACTAAATTATTACACACCTCTATTCCTTCGCAAAGCCACGCTGACCGACTCAAATTGCAAGGGCCTGATAGTGGCTTGGACGAGGCCAAGATTGGGGAGATGAACTGAGTGGGAGTTTCGCGAACTCACCAATCAGAACGCTGTATCTCCAGCTTACTTAATACCACGAAGTGACTTCCTCCACCCCACCGACTACGGTCCAAGTATGATCTACCAGAGATATCAGCATTCAGAAAACATCCAAATAAACTTTCTTGAATGAAATCTCGCCGACAAGCTACGATCCTCTCCCGCTGCAGCATACGCTTATGATCAGCAAATTAATCTTCAACTTTCATTGGCTTGATCGTACTTTTGATTCCGTTGAAGGATTGACAAGGCTCGATTGGGTCTCTGGTTTCTCCTGTGCCGCGCATTTCATCTCATCCAGCTCAGCCTGTGGCGAAGTCTCCCTTGTCCGTAGTAAATCTTTTACTTGTTTCGAGCTTAACGAGGGCAAAGTTGCCTACCGAGCGTACGTCCTCGTGGAGGCATGCGTTTGTTGACATGACATCGAGCTCCTTGGCCGTGATCCTTTGCTAGTTCCAGCTAGTAACCAGACAAATCCTCAATTGTATGAGTATGAGACAGGTTATCTCTTCTTGCTTTTCATTACTCATCGTCAATCTCATATTCCTTCACCCATTCTAGCACTTCCTTCCGTTTCTAACCCATCGAACAAAATGGTTCTGTTCAAACCCCTCTCTATCCTAGGGGGTCTTCTTCCCCTGGCGATTCAAGCCAAACCAAATTGCCCATTACTGGGCCCCGACTTCCCAGCTCCCAAAAACCTTTCTTCGAGTCCATCATTCCAAGCAGCAATAGCCAACCTCACCCAACTTCTCAGTCAAGCACAAACATCTGGCAACACTTCCTATGGACCGTTCGATGCCGTCAATACATCATACTCCTTGGAGTTCTTCTCTATACACGAATCAGCAGCTTTGTTTACGAGTCACTATAGCGCACCCTCACTTGCAAAAGCCAAGTATGGAGTGAAGACCGCGGACTCGAACTCGCAGTACAGGATTGGAAGTGTCACAAAGCTTATGACTGTCTATACCGCCCTAATCAATAGCGGTTTCGGTCATTTCAATGAGCCCGTCACGAAATTCATTCCAGAGTAAGTACCGCTGACTCGCTTGTCAAATACAAAGTATTCAGACAGATCTAACATTTCATGGCAGACTTCAGCAGGCAGCACAAACACTAAATTCCGGTTCGAATCCACTCGACCATCCACCTTGGGATGAAATAACTCTAGGCGAACTCGCGAGTCAACAATCAGGTATAGGTCGCGATTATGCCGCCTTCGGTGAACTTGGTAGTCCTCTTCGTCCGCTCGCCAGCCCTACATCTCTTGGTCTACCTCTCTTGAACTCATCAGAAACAGCAATCTGCGCAGGTGGCTCATTCTGTACTCGCGCCCAATTCTTCAAAGGATTCACGCAGCGTCATCCAGTGTATGCGCCAGCCACAGGGGCAGTCTACTCGAACGTTGCTTTCCAGCTCCTCGCCTACGCCTTGGAGAACATCACCGGCAAAGCATTCCCAGATCTCGTAGAAGAGAGCCTATTCTTGCCGCTGAAACTTACTGGCTCTTCATGGAATGTACCCAAAGACAATTCAACCGGTGTAGTTCTTGACGCTACAGTCTGGAAACTTGATTTCGGCGACGAGATTCCGTAAGACTTCCTGGCTTTCTTCAGATTCCCATTAACTAAAACATTTGACAGAGCAGGTGGCATGTACAGCACCCTCAACAACCTAACAGCCATCTCCCGCGCCATCCTCTCATCCTCTCTCCTCACCCCCGCCCAAACACGGAAATGGATGAAACCACTCGCCTTCACCTCAGGACCCGATTACGCCGTTGGAGCCCCATGGGAAATCCGTCGAATGCACACAGCACCCAACAATCGCATCATAGACATCTACACAAAGACCGGTAATCTCCCAGGCTACGATACATTACTTGTCCTCGTACCATCGCTCGACGTAGGCTTCAATGTCCTAACGGCTGGAGTTAACACGCCCACAAATGTCATCATGTTGAGCAACTTACTCTCCGACAAGCTTATCCCAGCCGCTGAAGCTGTAGCTAGGGAAGAAGCTACTGCGACTTACGCTGGGACATATACTTCCTCAAACAGCGCTCTGAATTCTACCATCGTCCTTTCTCTCGATGACTCCAAGCCCGGAATTGGCGTCACATCATGGATCAGCAACGGCACGGACATGCTCACACCTAGCTCATTCGTACCCGGTTCGAGCGTACGGTTGTATCCCACTGGCTTGAAGCACGATATCGAGGGATGCGGAGATATCGATGTGGGATTCAGAGCTGTGTTTGAGAATCTAGGAAGTGAAGGTGTAGGAGGGATATTCACGACGAGCTGTCAGACATGGGGACAGGTGGATGCGGTATATTGGGGCACAGTGGGGAGTGATGAGTTGGTGGTGAGGGTTGGAGAAGATGGGCGGGCGAAGAGTGTTAGTCCTAGAGCGCTGAGGGTCGATTTGGTGAGGAGTGAGTGAGTGAGCTTTGATGTGTATGAATAGAGCAATGCAAATAGGTAATAGATAAAATAGAACATTAAAATCCTCAACTATACACCCCGAAATTGCGGTTACTATTTTCCAAATTCCCTTTTCAAAGTTATTTGCGCCCTTTCGGATTTTTGAACAATCGGGTCTGAAACAGGAGTGGCTCGAAAAATAGTTTTATTGAACAGTAATATTTGTATATACGGGATATATCTATTCGAATGAGAGAGAGGCGCGCCTCTGTCTATATCTAAATGCCTTCAATGCAATGCACCCTGACGCCCGTTCGCCTGCCCAGTAACCAAAAGCAGAAAGAAGAAAAAAACATATAATACAGGCCGATTTCCGGGAAACTACTTTCCTAGAAGAACCCAAAACTTCCCAATCCAAACACAAAAGACACCTGCAAAGCCACCAGCATCTTTGAGTTCTTCTCAAATCTCCCTGCAAGACTTTTCTTTCCCGTAGGAGTGGGAGTGGCAGTCACCTCCCCACCACCAACCGTGACAGTCCCAATGACAGTGATAGCTCCACCCGACAAACTCAACACATCGCCACCGACAGTCACCCGTCCACCAGCTGTCAGAGTCTGACCAGCGACCACCAAACTCGTGATAGGAGCTTGGATCTCAGTTGAGAAAGTCGTGGGGTTCCGCGTAGGAGTGGCGCCGTTGACGATCACTGCATTGCCAGTCGGTGACAACGAGATTACTTGTCCGGAAACAGTCACAGCGGAGCCGGGAGATAGAGTCTGTGATCCGATTATGAAAGCAGATGCGGAATTCTGCGTGAATGTTGAGCTGCCTATCAGAATCACTGGAATCGTCTCTGGGCTTTGGGTTTGGGTTTGGGTAGGTGCAGGCGTCGGTGTTGCGGTAGGTGAGGGTAGTGTGATGACTTGACCACTTGCTGTAATTGCGCTGCCGAGGAATAATGTCTGAGTGCCAATGATGAATCCGGACTCTGTGTTGCCGGTGATACTCGTCCCGTCTACTACGACTACTGCTGGTGCGGGTCTTGAGCTGGCTTCGGCTGATGGGGAAGATGTTGATCTCGGCGGTGCGGGGTTGAGAATCAGGGCTCCTCCTGAGGCGGCGGCGGACACTTGATGGCCGTTGACTGTTATAGCGGACCCAGGGACTAGAGTCTGAGATCCGAAAACGAAGTTCGAAGCGGTGTCCTGACTTATGGTTTGTGACCCGATAACAATAGCTCCTGGAGTTGGAGTGTTCGTGACAGTAGGAAGAAGTGGGGACAGCGTCGCAAGAGGTGAAGATATTGATTCTGCATTCGTTGGGACTGATGCCGGGGTTGGAGTAGGTTCTTGCTCCTCATTCGGGGGAAAGCTTTGGGGTTCTGTTGCCGTCGAGTATCGAATGGGCATATCAGGGGAGACAGTTGATGCTGATATGGGCTGGATAGTTGGTTGCGGTCCCTGACATCCTGTGGCGCAAGGTGGTGCAACAGGCGCTCTGGTACTAGTGGGCAGAGGTTGAGGTTCTTGTGTGGATGGGATATTACTAGGAGGAGTGAGCGGTGAAGTTGTGATCTCAGCTGGAAGTGCTGGCCCGCTGGTGGGAAGAGAGTTTGGCAATCCAGCGCTTTGTAAGGTGGTAGCTGGTATTGGCACAACTGGAACTTGGGAAGTGGTTGTTTCTGGTCCAGGTTGAGGCACTTGTACCGTGGGAGTCGGAACACTGAAAGTCGTTTCTGGTATTATGATGACTGGACCAGCATCGGGACTGTTGGATTTCGTCTCTTGCGGAAGAGGCGCCATATTGAGCGTTGTGCTTGTCGAGATTGATACAGTGGTAGGAATAATAGGATTAATCCCAGTATTGATTGGAATGGGTGGTTGTTCTCTCGATGTTGATGCTGGCTGGGGCCCAGCAACATCCAAGGCAGTAGTCACAATAGTGACAGTTTTGGAACAGAATCCCGTAAGTGGCACAAACGGCTTTCCCAAAGTTGAGGTTACTATTGCTGTACAGGGCTCGGATGACAAAACAGTTGATATGCTGGTGAAAGCTGCGGAACTGCTTACAGCTGGTTGAGTAGGGTGGCTTGGATTGGTTGGAAATGGAAAAGCAGGCGTTTGAATTTCCCCTGCACTTGTCACCGGATCCACTGGCCGACTCCTGCTGCGTGTTGGCTCCGGAATGAAAATTTCCCTGATGGTGCTAATGATCGTAACTGTTTGGCTACATGTCCCTGTTCCCAGCACCAAGAATTGACCAAGAATAGAGGTGACAGTTGTTACACAATCAACTGGTTTTATACTGGTCGAAGGTGCTGACGGTGGTAGGGCTTCTTTTGGGGTTCTCACAGCTTCTGTAATCGATGTGGTTGTTGGAACGGAGTCTGCACCCACTGCCGAAGACCTCGAAGTCGATGAACTCATTGATGTCGGCGGAGATGATGTTTTCGATGCTAATTGTTTGGTAGTTGACTCCGTCGGCTGAATCGTTGATGTGATAGTAAATGTATGTATACATGATCCCATTTGCGATGCGAACCGCTCGCCCAAGATTGAAGTGACTGTTGTTGTACATGGAGGAAGAATTGATGAATGACTTGGATAATCTGAAATTATCGCTGTCGAGTTCGGTTCTCGTTTATCCACCATTACTTCTGTTTAATGATTAGCATCGCGCAAACATATAGTTCTGTACCAGACCAACCTCTGTGACCGAAAAGACTGTGAGAGGCAACTCCTTGGAGGAGAGCCAACGATCCGATAGTGAAAGCTATCGAAACATACATAATGAATACTCACCAAGGTATAGAACTTCCATTGAACGAATGGCGAATAGAGGAGCTTTACTGAATGAACGAAACGAACAACAAAACGACAGATGGGGAATGTTCAGATGACATAGCATTGCGGTGTGTTGGGGTCTCGTTGGTTCTATTGGTACGACGAGGCTGAGCGGCGGTTGTGCATCATGACCCAAGTACATCTACCAGGGTGGGATTGCCTCGATTTGCACCTGGATGGAGATCGACTGTATATATCAGATCAAAAGACCGGCAAGATCTCCACTCACCCTGCACGCAAATTCAATGGAGAAATGCGTGCTATTCTTTAGGAGGCTATACCGGAATGACCCATTCTATTCATCGGTACCTGCAGACAAGACAGTCTTTTGAGGTTGCACAGAGCCAAAAGGAGGATGAACGGGGCCAAAAATAACGCGGTTACAAGCGAAGGATTCGGGCGCGAAAGAGCTCGGCCTTCTTTGTGTCCCCCATACCAGTCTGCCTGCTGCAAGTCTGGGGGATGTACATCATGCACAGCCGTCAGTCACTTCTGACAACGTTTGTTAGTGGTCTGGCCGAAGAGAGGAAGTGAAGAATGGGCTGGGGGAACTCCAGGCCGTGCACCGTGCAAGGCGCAGACTGCTAGCCGAGCGTTCTGGGGTCTATTTTTACACACCAACCTTTCGCTTAGCTATCTGAATTGGGGCAAGCAGGTGGAGCAATGCGGCGCGAGCCTTCCGCAGCACCAGCACCAACCAAAAGCAGCCTGGCTTTTTGGCGGCCTTTTTATCTTCATCGTCATCAAACACCAACACCAACACGCCAACATCACCAACCATCATAAGAACCTCCGCCTCCACGAGGAAATTGCCTTTCTGCCCGCGGACAATGTTGTTTGCCCAACACTCTAAGCCTCCAACCACAGCCTGGGACAACTTGTCCGAGCTGCGTCGATTGAACCTCAACTTCTATTCATCAACAGTCGCTCGACAACTTCATTTCTTGCAACAGGTCGCAATGACTTTTCATATTGCAGATATAACAATAGCGCTTGTTCTTCAATGCTCTGCCTTCTGGGTGCCCAGATGTCATCAAGGCAAGGCCCAATGCTCGGCTTTCCAACGCCGCCTTCACCTGTTGGATACTGGTATCGCAACCAAACGTTCGCTTGAATCTTCCCAAGTGGGAAGGACAGATTGTGATCAGAGCTTTATCGTTATCTTAGTTGATAAATACTTTTCGTTGTACGCATTTGAAGAGAGTGTCTTAAATTTAAATAAATATTAGGGAACGAAATATCCGTTCAGGTCTTTCTCTCCGCCAGAAGTTGAGTCAGGTCTTTACCTTGAGCGGGGACTCCATGTTGCTCTATGATTTTCTACTACTTCATCCCCATACCACCCGTTGTTGTTATGCCTTTTGATATCATTTGTTGATGGATGATGTTGTTTAAATAATCCCGCTTATACGGCTGAAGCTTCAGCTACGATGTCTCGAAAGACGAAACCAGGGAACATCGATCCAGTCAGTTGTATTATTAAAAGTATAGCTTCAAGCTATATTATACATATCGTAGTAAACACAGTCTATCAGTTCATTCCATCCTCGTCCCCAGCCCCGCTCAAGAAAGTTGTCCCCTTACCGCTCCCGCCAACGCCAAACTCGAATGCGTATCCGCCATAAACGCCGCCGGATTTGCTTCAATCTTCTCGACATGGAAACCCTCTCCCGAATCAACCCCATCAACCATCACACCCGTAACAAACGGACCTTTCAAACACCCCGCACTATTCCTAACCGCCAAATCCCCATTCACTGGGTCGGGGTTTGGGAACGCAATTCTTGGAGGCCCAGACGCACCGAGCGCTGCTTCGTGTATGTGTGTCGCTGTTGTGGCTGGGGACGAGAATTCACCCTGGAAATTGTGTAAGGTGATGTTGTAGCAGATCATGTTGAGGGCGCTGGAGATGCCGAAGTTGAATGTCCCTGTGGCGCCTGCGAGACCGCCTGTTACCTCAGTCCCGTTGACGACGTTTTCGGGGAGCGCCGAGATAAATTGTGTTGAGCTGAAGGCGAAGAGTTGTTGTTGGCCTCCAATGGCTGATGAACCGAGGGCTTCTTGCCCGCCGAGATTGATGTTGAGGGTAAGGGCGAGACCGGCACTGCCTGTTTCGATGTTTAGAGGTACGGCGGAGACCGATAGGGGGGTGAGAAATGTGCTCAGCGCCAGGCTAGCGAGAGTTGTGGATAGTGATGTGGTCCTCATGATGACTGATAGTGATGGATTACTTCGTGAATGTATTAACTGTAGATGGAAATGGTAACGAAGGTGGCAATGCTTAGCATCAAATTAAATTGAAAATTGTTTGTTGAAAGAAGAAAGATGGAAAACGAATGACTGCTCAACAGTATGGCTAAACAAAGTACAGAAAAAGAAGACAGTGTTCGTCCCTCATACCTTTATATCATCCCAACCAGCACATCGATACGGGATGGCAGATGCCAGAATGCTTGGTACTGTGACCCAAGGCTTGGTGTAAGGCTTGGTATATACTGGGTGACTCCTTTCCGAGCTCCCTCAACCCCCCACGAACGACTCCCAAGAGCGCAAAACATCAACAAGTAAGACAGACGCTCCTCATTTCCGCCCTTGCTGAGATTTCCTTCGCGCTTGGCCTTCCTGCCAGCGGCACCCCATGGGTAGCAAGCACCGGCCCAAGATATTTGGCAGTTGCAAGACCCTGAAGTGTCGTCGTTCGGAAACGTCGAAATCCAAAATGGGGTTTCTAAGCGAGCTTAGCAGGCCATGTGAAGTGAAGTCTGTAACATTGGCGGTGTCTCGATGAACTTGGCCAATGCTCTGCTCCAGAACCGAGAGTTGTGGGAGGAACAAGACTACTGACGAATGGATCGGATTTTGTACTTTGTACATACTTATATCGAAAATCTACCAAAGACTATCGCTCAGCCCATTTAATAGGTCTACTGAACGGAACGTAGATCATGAAAACTGTACCTTCACCATATCGCTGGCAACAGCTCGAATTGAAGCGAGCCTTTGCTTCAAAATTGTCCTGTGGTTGTCAAGCTGAACCTTTCCGATGAGGCCCAATCTTACCTAACACCTTGGCGGTAAGAGAATGCTCACCGATCATTGCCAGCAGTGCCGACGACTTGGTTACATTATCTGCATTAGATTACAGTATCTGTAATGCGCTGAATTGTTTCGTCGGCAGTAGTTTTTACCCGAGCAGTTTGTCGAATAGGGTTGCTGGGCTGTTGCCTGTGCGTACGCTATGGTATGACTGAGCGTACCTCTGATCACGCCACCCATATATACAGCGCTTCCTCGTGTGTATGCTAGAATCATCATCCATAATTCTATTAGAATTATACAAATAAGAATGCACCTAGCATTGACGATATCATACGCATTAATAATACAGCACACAAACGCATTTTATTCCTCTTGATCGCATAACCCATCTATGAAGTCTTCACAACTACTCATGACGTCTTGGAAAATCCTCACAGCATCTCCACAAACCTCCACAATGCTGATTCGAGAAACGGAATCCGGACGTAGGATCCGAAGCAAGTGTCTACAAAGATCTGCTCCAACTATGATAGAGTATTTGCAAACGTCACACCCTCGCAATCCTCAAATGGCAAACGTTAGCACAGGAGAGTTGGGGTTTCAAACTTTCCTTGTTGTGTGGCACATGGAAACTTTCCAACTGCTACCCGATGCACATCTTTGCCAACACTCGCATCAGTAATGCCTCGGTCAACGAATCGACTAGGAGCGACTAGGAGCCCATCCTGGAATTCTTCAATGGTTTTCAATCCCGAGACTTGCTGGATGATAGGTTGTATCGCGATGGAAAACCCCCTCTTATGTCACTTCAGCCATGCTCATGAGTCGTTTCTGGCGCAGTGAAGCTTAGAGCCATCTATTGAGCCTCAATCTCACACCTTCCACTCCCGAGATTCTTTGAATTGGAGAGGTAATCTCCAACGCCTCTCCGGATTCGATCCAGAAATCGTTACCCCATGGCGCGCCTAAGATCGCACTCCATTGGACTCGCTTGGCGGCTCAGCGGCTGATATGGTCATACTGTGGTTGTGCTAACGTGTTGCTGACCACCATGCCAAATTTAAATTCTGACGACAGGGTGTGGTATATTCTGGGAATCGGCAACAAATTCAAGCCGTCCCGCTAGATCCCAGTTGGCCAGTAAGCCAATGGCATCAGCTCAATCAGCTGAGTGGCTAACAACCATCAGCAACAAAATCTCCCGTTCGAATTGATACATATGTGTAGGTCGTTTCAGGTATTTACAAACTCTGTTGGTGCCAAAAATTGCCACCAGTGTACTTTATCCACACTTTTATCCCAAGGTTCATCTTAAGTATGCATTTTCTTTGAATCTGTTCCTTCAAATGTTTCGCGCCCTTTTGCAATGATTTCATGGGGAGCCAGCTGGCCAGTGTTTGTTCTGGTACAGGTGCTGGGTCTTCTCCAGTCTTCTGAAGCTGCCACGTCGACCTCGTCGAAAGTGTTGCAAGCTACCCCAGCACCTCTTGTTGTTCCTCCAAGTCAAGTTTGTACGTTCATATCGTCGCTAAAATTATGAGTATACACTGACAGATGCGGCCTTAGGGGACGGCAACGATGGTCCTGTAAGATATTCTTTGACGCCTGCATCCATTGATTTTGGGACGGGTTTTCGAGTTGTTGACGGTTCAGATGAGGGTTTACCAGAGTTGTGCTTACTTGGACTCAGTGGTCGTCTTTCTTCCTTCGAATTGGATCTCCTCCACAAACCTTCAGGGTACTTCTATCGACAGCCATCAATCAGCCTTTAGTAGTGCTACCTCAAGGCTGTTGTTCTGATGATCCATCGGATTGTGCGAACAGTCGTGGAGGGCTTTTCCAGACCAACTCCTCTTCGACCTGGTAAGTTGCTCCCAACGCGGACTTCTGTCACATGACTAATTAATTTAACTATGTAGGACCCCGAACAACGTCACAACTGGCGGGGTATTCTCTCTCGCTATTGAAAGCAACGCTGGATTATCCGGGGATGCTTCATATGGAAGCGACACAGTTGCTCTGGGCTACGTCGGAAGTGGCGCTCCTGCTCTGGATGGCCAGAACGTTGGAGGAATCACAACCAAGGACCTTTTCATGGGAGTTTTTGGAGTCAACCCAGCTGCGACGAATTTCTCTGCTTCCAGCAACCCCGTTCAAAGCTACATGACCAACTTGAAAGCTCAAAAACAGATCCCTTCTCTATCGTACGGATACACGGCCGGCAACAAGTATCGATTTAACACCGTCCTCGCAAGTCTAACTCTTGGAGGGTACGATGCTTCCTTGATAATCCCCAACGATCTGAACTTCCAGTTCAGCAACACCACCAGCTCGGAATTGACAGTCAATGTCAATGCTATCACGATATCTTCACAGGAAGGTGGCGTGAGGGGCCTGAACTCGGCTGCATTTCCTGCAGTCATCGACTCGACAGTTCCATATCTTTACCTCCCGATTGAGGTTTGTCGACAATTTGAAGATGCTTTCAGCTTGAACTACGATTATGACTCTGGACTCTATTTTGTTGACGACGCCCTGCACGCTAAACTCGTACAGCAGGCAGCAAATGTCACATTTACCCTGAAGAATTCAACTTCGGCTGTGGATGTCGATATCGTTCTACCATACGCAGCCTTTGACTTAGTAGCCAAGTGGCCGTTGGTGCAAAACACGACTAGATACTTCCCTTTGAAGCGAGCAGTCAACAATAGCCAAACGATACTTGGTAGAGCCTTCCTTCAAGAAGCGTAAGTGTCCGATTGGAAAGACTCTGGATCTCCCGCTAATGTTGTTTAGTTACCTCATTGCCGATTATGAACGATCGCGCTTTTCTATACATCAAATGAAATGGGATCCGAATGCAAAGGGGGACATCCAAACAATCCTCTCGCTGTCAGCTGCCGCAGTGCCATCAAGTAAGCGACGGAAACTCCCTACTGCTATCATCGTAGCGATATGCGTAGGTGGAGCACTCTTCCTCACAGTAAGTTCTCGTTATCCTGTTCAATTTCCCCTTGAAGCTTGGCTGATCCCATCTAGGTATTCGTAAGCTGCGTTATCATAATCCGGCAACGCCATCAAAAGCTCAGGGCAATCAGCTCGCGTGCACAAGATTCGCCGGCACTTAAATCAAAATCCTCAGCCCAGTCCCTCGAAGGTGCAATGTCACCTCACTCAGCTTTTACATTCAAAAGCGAGCTCGACGCGCGAGAGACACAACAAATGAGTCCTGAGCTCCCTGCAGTTCCATTCAGAAGTACCACGATAAGAGTAAGGGCATTCCATGAGCCGGAAGAGATCCATGAGATGCCGGCGAGAGAACCGGTTGCAAGGGAAGTCGCCGGTTCGCCCGTTGAAGTCATGCTGCAGCAGACTATTGATAGTATTCTGGAACAGCATTATAGAGAGAGGATACAGGAGTCTCATAATCGGGTGAGGGAGGAGGGTAGAGACCTTCTTGCTTCACAGAAGGCGCGTAAGATGCATGGTCAAGTTGGAGCTCCTGCCGACTCTTGGATACGGTATGGATGAACTTCATTTGCCTTGGACTCGAACGAACGAACATCATATCCAAGACGAATGGATCTCGTATTCGACTAGCCCGGCAGCAACACAAAGCCGCCAATCTCGACAAACATCCCCAGTCAAGATCCAATATGAACCTCAAAGTTAACCCAATGATCGCCACCCGACCATCCGAACAGGTTGCGAAAAACCAACTTCCTATCCAGAAATCCGTCTTCCACACCACCAACGGCACATTACCCCCGATGCCGAAGCCGGAGACTTCCTCGCAACCCCTTACATTCTATCCTGCAACCCACCACTCTCAGCTACTTTCTCCAGGGTCTGCATGCACGCCGGGTCGAAATCAGGGTTCTTACATCCAGGAATGATTTCGTCTGAAGGTATGGACGGAAAGGATGCTGGTTTGGGATGAGGGTGTGGTGTGTATGGCCGAATGTGGTTGTGTGCTGGGCTGGGCTGCAGAGTACCGGCATGGGGGGTAAATGGACTTGCATGCGTGAGATGCACGTAAGAGGGCGGTTGCAGCCGAGTTAGTATTGATGATAGGGTGAGGAAGGGCGGTTAGAGGGTGATTGAGCGCCCTGATTAAACTCTGTTTTTGAGTAGGAGGAAATAAATCTGTATATGTGAAGATTGGGGAGGTTTAGGAAGGCTTCTGTTGTTGATGTTGTAGTGTGGGGTCGTGGACTTCACAGACTTGGACTATTTCTTGCTTGTTATTATACCCTTTGATCTCATAGCATAGCGATGGCGTATTGATTCAATCTTATCTTTCATGAATTGTGAAGTCTCAATTACAAACCCAGAATCTGCAGAAAGAAAATGAGTTGAGATTCGCTAATTGTCATGAAATCCTCCAAAGTCTCGAAATGGAAAGCCAGCTAGTAAGAAATTTGGGAAACACGAAAATCTAGAGGACACCCAATCCTCAAATGAACGAGGTCGCTGTGAGAAGTCCATCTGATGGCATCAATCACACTTTCAAATGCCTCATCCTGACCCCTCTGCCTCTCTCATAACGGGTAATCTTCCACAGGAACATGACGCAACTCTAACTCTTATCCAACTTGGAAGTCCTTCCTCACTAAGATCCACACAGCATGTAGTAATCTGCATTGACCCAATGTAGCACTACAGCAGCACTTACCAGGTAATGACAACGCCATGTATGTCATCACTCTAACCCCTATCGTCCACCCATATTTCGCTCTCTCTTTCTTACTCACACTGCTAGACCACCACCCGCACCGTCGTCGGAACTCCCTCTACAGGATCATGGAGGATCTCACATTCCATCGAGGGTTTTTCACATAATTATAAGAGGCATCCCTCGTCCATAAGACCCAGTCCAGAAGTTAAGGTCTCCGCACCCATCCTCCAGCCAACCAACAAGTACTAACCAACATCATCCTCCCGCTTCCAAACCCGTCTTACCCCCGTTATCACCAACACAACCAACAAACCCAACAATGGCTCCCCGAACCACCAACAAACCCCGCTCTTCTCCTACCAAGCCCAACACTACAACCAACACGAAATCCCCAATTAAGAAACGCGCCCCTCAAAAATTAACTCCTCGCCGCCCAGCCCGTCAATCTTCGCTTAGGACGACATCAGCATCCCCAACACCTACACCAACACAAGAATTCTCACCACAGACTCCATCTCAAACCCAAGCGCAAGCACAGCCCTCAATACAACAACACCAACAGCAACAACTCCCAAGCACAGTAACTCAAACCCTTACAACAGCACAAACCACAATCCCAGCCGGCGTGAGCAGTCACGAGATGAGCATCCCGATGACCATGCCGAGTGCGTTGGAGACGCCTTCACCTGGTATGTACAAACACGGATGGCCAATAAAAGAGTTTTCAAGAGCCCGAGGACACCTTACCACCTTCCTTGGGCTTTCGCAAACTTCGTTCTTGATCATAGGTCACCCATCTCCTCGGATACAGATTCAATCATGCTGACACTTCACTTCTTTTGCAGCGACAGTGACCACATCTCCTATCCCTCGTCCAGGCTCGGGGGGTAATAATTCTGGTTAGTATATCTTTCAATTCCCTGTTCTTCAATTTCCTCCCTCTTGAACCACCTCTCATCCCCCTCCAACCTACCCCCTAACGCAAACCCCAACACCCAATCATCTCCCCTCTCGGAAAACCAAAACCCCTCCTTCCCCCTCCTAAAATCCTGAAATGATCAACTAACATGCCTCTCCCTCCTAGGCAACCTCCGCCTGAGACTAGATCTCAATCTCGATGTCGAGATCCAGTTGAAAGCTAGTATCCGAGGAGATCTGACACTGGCTTTGTTGTGAGTGAGCTTACTTCTTTTTTTATTTTAATTTTTTAATTTTTTTAATTTTTAATTTTATTTTTCTTTCTTTGAAATTTCTCTCTCGCTCTTTCCCTCTCTCACGGGGGCTAGGAGATTAGAACTGGGTTAGAGGGCGAGTTCATAGATTGCAATAGAATTAAAGAGCTGATGCTGAGAAGGAATTGATTTAGTTAAATAGCGTAGGGAGGACGGGAGTGCGTACAGATACAAACTATGCAAATCTGATTCAAGTACAAGTACCGGACGACGGATTCCTGTGGTCCTTCCTCGAAGCTATCAGAATGAAATTCGCTAGAG
The DNA here is from genome assembly GCA_017366145.1 of Cadophora sp. M221. Taxonomy (NCBI): domain Eukaryota; kingdom Fungi; phylum Ascomycota; class Leotiomycetes; order Helotiales; family Ploettnerulaceae; genus Cadophora; species Cadophora sp. M221. Next base: position 3,755 of record JAFJYG010000085.1, on the reverse strand, counting down.
AAGTTTGCGTACCCAGAGATTATGGAGATAAAGTAAAGGGCTGCACTGGATGGGTTTACTGACACTTTTCCTCCTCCTCCTCCTCCTCCTCCTCCAACTTCTTCTTCTCTTTGTAGTGCACGGGTTGTAGATCCCCGTATGGATTGGATGACGAGTACGAGATCGCCGAAGTTGCCGAAGTTCTTTGTCATGTGGATTAACGGACAAGGAACACCGCATCGGTGTCCAGTGAAGAATATCGCCACACTGTACGATCCGGGAGAGATGGAGTGTTTGGAGGCGTTTCAAGACGTGGTGATGGGGATGGAGCGGGATTTCCGAAGTGTTATTGAGAGATTGGCTTGTACGGTAGGAGCTTGGGTAAGTAAAGTGAGAAACATCAGTGGAGATGAGTAACTTAGGCAGGATAGAGATGCAATATTGAGCTGCTTGAATGTACTGCAGATATGTTGGGCCACTAGAAAGGGTGAGCTGAGAGTGATTGCGTAGATGCTTCGATGATGCCTGATTTATGAAAAGAAGAAGAAAAACATTGTTTGGTCAATCCAGGCCAAAGTTTGTTATGCATAACTTTATCCTTAATCTATAACATCACAGCCCCGCAGCTATCGAATATTTGGAGAACATTCGTGCTGTTTAGGTCCTTCGCCTAACACCACCTGCGTATCACCGACACCCCAAACAACAACAACAACATCGACTTAAGACACGTCTCCACAGAATTCTTCACCTCCCCCCCCCCTCTCTCCCGCAAGACCATGAGGTGAATAGAATATGATAAACAACAAATGCCTCAAATAACCCCTTCTACTTCTAAAGTTACACGAGACAGCCCTTCAATACCCAGGTAGGCTTTGTAGACCTCGAGAAGTCTGCCTCGGAGGGCTATCGAGACTCGCATAACTTTATAATCCATATTCCTCGCAGCGACTCCATAAAAAAGAAGAAAATGGACACGAGTTGCGAATTAAGAATGAGGCCGCCATTCCGAGTTTCTCAATATATGTTTATACGACAACGCTACCGCTCTTTCTTAAGAATCCAATACAAAACTAAAGGCACCAAATACAATCGCATCGGAGGTGCAAATGAAGGGCATTCAAAGTTTCCGTACGGATCGATCGGAGAAAATTAAAGCGGTTGATCTGAGTGGAGGTTACCTATATTTTTTAACCAGGAACTTGAGCTTAAAAAGAAGATAACCTCCGCCTTAGATTCTCTACTCCCCCCGCTCCACTGCCCTCTGAGATAAGTACTCGAAGGCTACGATGCTTACCAAAGGTTTATGGCAGGCAGACTTGAAAGCCAAGGTTCATTTGAGGTATTTGTCGATATAATAAAGTGGAATGAAATGGAATTAAAACCCCGATGCAGAGAAACAATTGATTTAGCTACCTAGCCAGCTACTTAGCTAGCTACTTAGCCGAGCTACATAAACCAAAACAAAATGGGGTCCAAGAAAATGTGATGCCACGAAATAGGATTATGTTTTGAATCGAAGTTAACATGGAGTTTTGAATCAATTAGAATAATTCAACATTTCAAAGCAAAGGAGAGAAAAAAAGACCAGTAATTGAATGGAACGAATGGCATGGAACGAATGGCATGGAACTAATGATAAGCGCTCAGCGTGCAGAAATGAAGGGCTGTTTATGGTGGAGTGAGTGAGTGAGTCTAAGCGAACCCACGCCGCACCAAAGTAAACAGACAAGAGAGAATAGGCGTAGAGGGGAAAAAAACATATCTGCTTTTGTGCAATTTCTGCTGCGTGTGCATTCATATCCCTGCCTGCACATATCATACCATGTAGTCTAAGTCAACGCAACAAGCACCACTCTATCCATCCATACCAACCGAGCTTAGCACGCCATTCATCCCATCGACCCATTTTTTCATGTATTCCTACAATAACCACCGAAAAAAACACTGCGTTGCGTTGTGTTTACTCAATCATGTCGATGTCGTCTCCATTAGGAGCAGGAGCTTCACCACCGTTTCCGTTCCCATTCTCCTTCTGTCCCCAGTAATCCTCCATCTCGGCATCAAGTTCCTCCTGAGTCTTGCGAGGTCTACCATCTCTAGCTAGACGTTCTCCAGCACCAGCTCCAGCTCCGCCGCCACCAGCACGTCCCCCTCCGGTTCTATCTCCTCGCTCTCTGCGTGCACCTGGTCGTCGGCCATCTCTTCTGCGGGGACGGGGACTGCGGGATCGACTACGTGTACCACCTGGAACATAGCGATCGACGTTGGTTGGTGGGGGACCGCTGACATCTGAATGACGGATGGGTGAGTCGGATCGGGCTCTATGAGCAGGAGTGATACGGTCGAAGAGAGAACGAGAAGGGGGAGGGGCCCGACGACCACCAGATGGACCGGATGGAATTGGAATCAAGCGAATAGGTTGACCTGGGAGGTATTAGAAGATGTGGAAGTTGCGGTTGTAGTTGGCCATACCCTTTGCGTTTGCTCCGTCGAACTCTCGAACTGCTGCCTTTGCATCTTGGGCGGATTCGTATGTAACGTATGCGACACCCTCGGAGCGACCAGCACGATCGTATGTTAGGGAGAGCTTCAAAACTGGTCCAATGCGATTGAAGAGGTCCTGCTTCAATTAGCCTCTGCTATCTTCTCATAAGCTCCCGTATTCCTTACATCCAAATCATCCTCGGTCAAATCATAGTGGATATTCTCGACTCGAAGCTTGCTTGAGGTAGGTTCGCTGATACCGGTCAGCAATGAACACGCTAGTGTTGTATAATATGCTTACTGTTGCTGTTGATGTTCCGGTGAATATCTGCGTTCAGCACGAGCTGGTCGACGTCCAGCTAAGGAAGCATGAGCGTAAGTCCGTTGAAAGGGTAAGGGAATTCGTACTGTCACTATCAAACTTGTCGTGAACCCATTCTCTGTCACAAATTAGACATGCTTCCAATATAACTCTGGTGAAGAGACTCACGAGTCAATATTCCTGTTGTCCTCTCGAGTCGACTGCGCGAAAGGAGGAGGCCAGGGTTAGCTGAGGTATTCAAGTATGTACTTCTCTGCGCATTCAAGAGTATCAAGCGGTGTATTCGCACAGGTATTTCTGAAGCTGGAGAAGATGTATCGACGTATGTTTTCAAGTGCAGGAGGATTGAGGATGAGGAGGAGGTGTATGCACCTGTAACGTGAACACCGGTTAGCTTTTGTCTTTGGGCATTCGAGGACCACCACCACCAGGGCACGGCAGGCACTGCTTACCTTTCTTACGCCGTCTCGAGGGTATTCAGTGCGTTCTCGTCCTTGTCTGGGTCCGCCGCGACGTCCACCACGCGAGCGACCACCGCCTCTCTGCAACATGTTAGCTGGTTGTCCTTCCCAATTGAGGATGCCTTCAACGCGAGGCTGAATGTCTCTGGGGTGGCGCGACTGCTTACATGGCGTTCGGCAACAATCTCGTCAAGTGCGCGATCCATTGTTTTGGTATGCGAAGGAGTACTGTTGGTGAGGAGGAAATGGAAGTTGATGTTGAGGGTTGATGTGGTTGCTGGGAAGCTCTGGCTGAATCGGTCGTCAGAGCAGAACACGAATGGAACGAAGCTAAAACACGAGACACGTGACAGGGCTTTTACTTTGCAGGGGTTTGACTTGTTCACGATAGGGATGAAGTTGTGAAAGTTCCTTTCTTCAATTATATTTCCCTTCAATTTTCTTCTTCAAAACTATTCGAACATCAAACCATATCGTACCTTCCTCAACCAAGGAATTCCTTAACC